>JABUQX010019997.1:0-40738 GCA_015478945.1 Trachelipus rathkii
TTTATAAAGGGATATACCAGTAATATATATACATATGATAGGTAATAATATATATACATACTATATATATATAGATATATAAAGTATAATATATATAGGTATATATTACTTATTATAATCGTAATAATATATATATATATATATACGGTATTATATAATATATATATATATATATATAATATATATATATATGATATATATATATATATATATATAATTATATAATATAATAATATTATAATATATTAATATATAATCTATATATATATATATATATATATATATTATATAATATATTATATAGTATAATATATATATTATATAATATTATATATATATAAGTATAATATATATAATATATATATATATAACGTTAATATATATATATATATAATATATATTATATATATAATATATAATATTATATGTATATATATATATTATATTAAAGTAGTTAAATATATATATAGTTATATAATATATAAAGTATATATATATATATATATATATATATATTCATATATATATATATATATAAATATATTATATATTATTATATATATATATATATATATACGGTATATATTTTATATTAAAGTAAATTATAATGATAATTTATTAAAATTATTATTATATATAATTATGATTACTATATAGAATAAAAATAATAAATGATTTTATAATGTAGTTATATTGTTAAATTATTAATAGGGTTGTCTTTGGCAAGATTCTAAATTTTTTATCAGTAAATATTATTATAAATAAATTAAAACGTAATAGTGAATTAAATGTACAAAAGTAAGTAAAAGAATAACTCTCTATACTTTAAACTAGTTTTATTTTCGCAAATATATTACAATATTACCATTCTTTTTTTTATCATATTATATCTTGTTTCTTCGTTTAGAAATTTCTACTATTAAGTCTTATTCCTAAACTAAATAGCAATAAATGTGCAAGTGCATTCGTATAGAAAATTTGAGGAAATAGTATATATAGACACTTACTCAGATTTAATACATTTTAAAACACTCTTTTGCAAAAAAGAACTCTATATGTTGCTTTCATATAAGATTGAAACGATATCTATACAATTTCGAAACTGCTAATTAATATTATGAATCAACTAATTAATGTAAAATAATTTTAACTGTCATTACATTTCCAATAGAAAACTTATACATGTATGACGTCGAATAAAAGGATTGGACACCAGATAGTCTATTCAAACATAGATCTCGAAATATTACGCGCATAACCTATAAGGATACTTTAAAATTCCATGAAGTGTACCCATATTGCGTAAATTCGTTGTAAACTTCAGGCCGTAGATACCCATTACATTTGTGATCACCGGGAGGTCATCTTGAATTACGGATGATTGATTTTACTCTATATAAAGAAGATAATATAGATTGATTACTATAAGTAAAGGAGGTATAATTATTATTGATTTAGTGGATCCAGTAAGGTATATTTACTATATAATTTTAAGATATACCGGTATACTTTAAGGTCCTATATACCTTTTAATTAGAGGATTCTTTTATTTATTTTCTTTATTTGATTGAAAAAAGACTTTATTGTATTTATTAAATAATACAAATAAAGTTATATATAATATAATATTTAAATTAATTTATATTTATTCGATATTAATTATACTTTATAATTATCGATTATTGATATTACAAACATCATACTCACGGTAGTAGATTAGTGTGACAAGAAGGGTTTACTAACCTCCCGGAAATGTTGTTATTATAAAATTTATACAAGGAATATATTTAGCTACATCAGAAAAAAATAATTAAGAATTTTTATCATCATTATTAAATCTATGTGATAGAGACTACTTATATATAAGATAGTTAGAAAGTATAGGAGTATTTATTACTTGAATAGTATAAAACTCCCTAAAATCGACATTTATTTTTTGATTCACGTAATTATCCAGGTAGTCAGGTAATCTCAATTATAAGGCCAGTTGGTATTGGTTCATGGGTTGTTTTCTAAACCCATTTACATATTTGTTTCTGTTCTAGGTTAATTTTGAGCTGAGGGCCTCAATCATAGAATTCTGTTAATTAACTTCTAAATTGATGCCTTACTGATAGGACTAAATTATAACCGATTACTAGGATGAACCATACATCGACGAGATTCCGGCCTTCAAAATAATTTTTTTATAACGTTAAGAGGTACCTCTTCATCGGGAAATATTTACTCTAACATTGCAAGAAGGCTCTATAAATGTAAAGCCTATTCGCTGCCAAATAAAAAGATGAATCAGATTAATTACTATATTTTTTATTTTAATTAACATGAAATTGATAGGGAGATCTTTAATCCAAGGTATATGTAGGAATGCTTTATAATTTTCTTCTGTTAACTTCACCATATAATTTCTCCAACAGAATAAATTTATAGTATGTTAATTAATTTTTAGTTTATTATTTCTTTTGGCTATCATTAAATTTAATTTAGGATTAAAAAATTTCCTGGAAGATTTTGAATTTAAATAATGTGTAATTATTCTGAAAATAATTTTAACATATATTTTACCTATAATATAAAATTTGATATTTCGAGGCACCCGTTATTATTAAGTTATCTAATTTATAAGTTTTTGTTTTAGACATCGCAAGCTTCCCTGAAATTCTGCAAGCAAACTTGCCACTTAATCAATTCTCAACTTTTCTATCAAAAAAACTTGGAAAAGTTTAACTTAAATTTCAGAGCATAAAAATGTTTAGTTTTATCTCTTTTAGATGTTCCCACTATTTTTCAAGATTGGTTAAGTATAATCTCTGAATTACCCGCGTTAAAATTATTCCAATTAATTTATCTTCTCATTTGTGTTATCGATGGAGTTTGAATAGTATTTCTGTGATTTTTATAAAAATATCTTTTAGGGGGTGAAGCCCCTTTTGCACTACTATTATTATATAAATTAATATGTATATTATATATATAATACTTAACTTTATTATCGCTATATATATATATATTATTCATAAATATATTTAGTATGTGCTATACATTTGGCAACTATTTGGCTCTAGACTATAATATATTATGAATTATTATATTGTTTTAGTGTTTATGTTATATAAAAGAATTTAAACTATGAACTTTCATATAAATTAATTCTATATACCTAATTATATTTTGTAATTAGATTTTTTCATATCATTATTTTTTTGCTAAATAAATAAATCATTTCTTTAACTTAATAGATTATTTTACTTTAACATTTACACATTAAAATCTATTTTAATATTATATCTTTGTTTTTAATATCATACTTAGCAACTATAATTTACTTCTGCTACCAAATTACAACTTAATTACATCCTATCTTTAGAGTTCAATTCACCCTTAAATATGCTCTACAATAATTACCCTTGTATTTTCGCGTAATCTATTGAACTCAGCTAATACTGGAAATTCTTGTATGAAATCATTGTTAAATAAACCTCTATATAGATACTACTGTATAAAATTTTACCTATTCTTATTTACAATAAATATTAATTTTGTTGATTAAGTTATATGTAATATATAAAATTTTCTATTAATTTTCACTCTTAGTTTTTATCTTTAGTTTTTTTATATATTTCAATCGCAATTCTTATAATTCCTCTTTCTTTTAGTCAGCTTTAATTGAGTTTTGGTTTCGAGTATCCGATTTAGTCTTCTTTTTCTCATTATTACACAGGCACCTTCTCTGGTATATAGTCACTCTTCATATTCAGCGATACATGCTTATGTTAATAAAATTAATTAGTTCCAGTCTAATTGATGGGTGGTCAGGCGTAAGAAAGTAAAATAAGTGTATATATTAAACTTATTATTTATTAATATTAATATAGAGATATTAGGTATTTAGAGATTATCTTACTTAAATTTTTCTATTAACTATATTCTGATTTTTCTTCAAATAATTCGATGCCTTTTATATTAACTAATGTGTGCCATATTAGCTCTGTATCTTCATTTATTCTTCAGAGTCATTTGAAAGTTCATTTTTTTTGCAACTTCGACTGGCATCAGTATCCATTATCTTATTATATAAGATTGTATATACTATTACAAGATTCTGTAAAGTAATAACACACTGGATGATTTTCACTCACATATAGTAGACTCCACTTAACAATTATGTAAGCATATAGTTAATTATTGTGGTTCATCTCAGTATCTTTTTTTGCTTATCTACTAATAGGTATTATTGATATTGGTATAATATTGTTGTTGACCTTTAGAAGACTTATTTATTTATATGGTTATTCTTCATTAACCTGTAAAATATCATTATCTTCTAGTTCACAAAACCTAATTATGATTCTCCATAACATTTATTGTCGTAAGTTTTATATTTGCATTATAGCATACACAAATAAACTATTGGATGGTTTGTTCTTTATCGCATAATACTATTAGTAGTTGATTCTAGTTAAATACAAATTGTAATCATTATATCCAAATTTATGTCTTCACAGGTTGTTAGTGACCATTAATACCTTTGATGATACTTCACATAAACAGAGTGACAAATAAACTAAACCTTTGAACGTTCGTTACAAAATGACCCTTCTCTTTTACTTTTGAAATTTATCATAGTTTTTGAAAATATATATCTTATAATGTCATGTTCTCTTAAATCATTAAAAAAGTTCTTTTCTCAGTAAAGGTACCTAAAATATACTTTATATTATATAGTTCAATTTAGAGAGAAATCTATTACCTATGGATGAAGGAAATGGAAGAAAGGATGACAAGTCATTATTCTGATAAGGCATGATGTTGCTTGTTTATTTAGCCCATTTTTTTATATAAAATATTTTATTTATAGCGCGATAAATGATATAATAGATAACCAAATGTTGTCTAGATTATAAAATTCAATGAGGAATTATTGGCTGAAGATTTAGAGATAAGGTATCGTATGGTTTTAATATTTTTCCAAGGTACTTATTTTAAGGCATTCAGTTTATCACTTGTTAGTATTGAATAATAGATGAATAAATTAGGATTTTAAGGAGCCTCAACTATGCTGCTCACAAGTTGATGTGGTGTTTGGCTTACCGCCACACTATTATAGCAAAAGTTTTTACAAAATGTTCGATGGTTATAAAATATAAATTAAAAATCTTTCTAATTTCGATTTATATAGAAGTATCCTATAAGTATTGGTGCCTACATTAGTATAATAGGTTACATTGCTATGTTCTCTTGATATGACGTGCCATGTAACCTATTGGTAGATTAGACTGCTGTAATAGGAAGGGTACTTCATCAGGAGAGTTTGGAAAAAGGGACAAATTATTTGAGTTTATTTAAAACTATCTTTATTAAATACTATGATAAATCTAGAGTTGTTATATTAATGAAGTTATGTGAAAATGAGCTATAAATATGATCATTTGCATTAATGTTATAATGAAATACCGTGTTAAGCATAGCATTATTACTGAGGATATTAAAAAAGCTTAGTTATTAAAGTAACTTAAAACATTTGACTGGTTGGTTAAATAAGTATACTGTAAATAAAGTAGATTATCAGATCACATGATAACAAGTATAATTGTAGTGACAACAACGTTAATATCTGCTAGAATTTAATTTAAATACTTCAGACTATCACCACCATAAGTCTTATTTAGTAAGTTTACGAGGTAAAGAACCAGCCTCACGATGTTCTAACATTTTAATTACGGGCTCTTGTGAGTTGAAATTATTAATGGACACTTATATAATAGACCTGCTATCTTTTGGAATGAAACACAATATGGAAAATTTTCCATAGACCTTGTTGTTTTATTAATCTAAAATTAGGTAAAAAAATACTGTTAATAGAAAATGGCCTTATTGTAATAGTTCTAAAAAATACAATAGGGTTATATTATGTAACAATAGCAGATGAACCGTTTATGCTTATAGAGAGTGTTCTAGCATTTACAAAAATTCAATTCCCAGTCAATAATTGGGCAATTATTATCTTAGCCAGGCTGATAATGCAAATAAATAAATATGTGTTTTTATTTCTCAATGGTATATTATAATTATGATGGAGATATGCGTAATATATCTTATTTTTGTTCTATAGTTTAAGTTCAAAATACAGTACGTGATGACATGTAGGTCATTTATTTAGCAATGACAAATTGTTAATTGTACTGAGGGAGGTGGAGATACCCGCCATGTCATACATGGCGGAGAAGTAGCCTCGAGCCGCTTTATAGAGGAATGAGTATTTGTCCATTGATTGCTCTCATTCATACGAGTTTATACTTAAGTTGCTGTTGTAGATACTAATAATAAAGGTTTCTTTATTTAATAAATAATTAAAATAATGATAATAGTATATATATACTATATATACTTAGCTACTGACCTAGATTTTTCAAATAGGTAGAATTTAGTTACTGGGAATATTCTACGCTGATTACTCAGATCTACTGGAATTAATTCAGTAAGATCACGGTAAATGTATAATGGTTCAGTGAATAAGGTCGAATGAAGTAGGGATTATTGATTTTATTTATATTATCTGAATTAAAATTTTTTATTAGAAAGCATCTGCTGAGGATATACTATTTATAGTAATATATATGCAGAAACGAATATTCGGATTCCGGTAGATGTAAGCTAGAAGTTGTTGTGACTAGTAACCTCGAGAGTTATACCAGGGATCATTATAATATGTGTGATATGAATTTCACGCTATGTTATATTTTATATGGATTAACGATATTTATTTATATTTAATATAGAATCTTTGGATATTTTCTAACAGCTGACAGATAATAAGGTTAAGATTGGCGAATAGCAACCTAAAATAAATTTTAGGAGTTGACAGCGAAAC
The DNA here is from genome assembly GCA_015478945.1 of Trachelipus rathkii. NCBI lineage: Eukaryota > Metazoa > Arthropoda > Malacostraca > Isopoda > Trachelipodidae > Trachelipus > Trachelipus rathkii. Next base: position 6,872 of record JABUQX010019997.1, read on the forward strand.
CTAGATACCTTAAGAGGTAGCCGGAAGGTGGGTCGAGCCGGGCTCGGGAGTCGGCTAAGGACCAGTGCAAGTCCTGAGAGTGGATGTATGGAGTAGAATAAATATTTTACACACATAAAAAATTAAATTTATTTATAAGCTCTTACTCCAAACAATTACCATATAATTAAATAATAAATATGATAGAGAGCGGGGTATCGTGGTATATACAATTTATTCTATAATTTACGCTCGCCCCCTGATTCTTAGGCTGGACGGGATCTGGTGAGTTCGGGAAGCTCGGTGTTATGCGCGGAAAATGGAAGGAAAAAAATAAGAACAAGAATATTTTCATTTAGTTCGGGTGTAATTTCTCGCGGGTATATGTTTGTATTATATTTTTCTTTAGTGTATTAGTAAAGTTTATTTTTTCTCAGAGAGGATAGTATTACAAATTACTTATACAGAAGTTGTACTAGAAGCGAGACTTTCTCATGAGTGAGTGCAATTTCAAATAGGGCTAGTCTTGATACCGGGTATCCATGGTTTGCGCGAGCGCACTATCTAGTGGTGCTACTATGTTATATATAACTAACGTAACAATCTTTTTGTTTAATTATGAGTATAATTCTAAATTAAATCTGTTTATGGGTCCAGAAGAACTCTGAACAGGGTTTCAAATAGTCATCGAGATTCTAGTCTGTCATTCACTGGACACAGCAAATTTCATATCAGAAGCTTCTGTGAGTGACTATATCGGACCACTCTCAGTACCAAGACAGACGAACGGTTTTGCATTAGTATATAATTATTTATTTTCATGGAATAATTATTTTTTTAGACATGAAATAATTCATATCTATGCAGCACTTTACCATTTGAATGTTTGAGATACACTTTTTCAAATTATATTCTAAGCACATCACGACTGCTAGTGATTATATAGATCATAATATATAGTGCTCACAACTTTCCAATTAATCTGAGAGACACTGTGCATGTAGGTAGTAAGGTCGGAAGTGCGGCGCTAGTGAGTAGCCTTGCAGTTACCGGATAAACCCTAGGTGGTACTATAGAATTTTGGTTCTTTTTTCTTAAATAAATCTTAACTTTAGTGTTTTAAGGTTGAAAAATTTAATTTTGCAAGATAAACTCACTGAACATTCAAATAGGTGGCAATAGGGCCTTTCTAAATAAACAAAAATATCAAGAAAAGAGATGTCTCGAGGATTTCTAAAGCTTCAGAATTAATAACATCTTTCAAACTGAATATATTATTCTTAAAGAATGAAACACACAATAATGTAGTCTGGAGCCAGAAAAACAATAGTGCTTATTGACAAAAACATAACACTTTTCAAAATAGGAGAATCGCTTAATCGGATCTCCGCACATCATGAGAGAGATATGGGAGAAAGCCGGTACGCCAGAATGTTATCAAATGTCAGAGAGCCCAGCACATCATGAGATTCTGTCTACGAGAAATATAGATAATGGTAGTATCAGAATTGAATTAGTACATTTAAAGAGGCATCATAATCTATAATAACACTCAATAATTAGTTCAAGAGTAGATTTTCATGGCGGAAATTTCATGAAAGGGTGGAATAGTCGGAGGACGCTTAGGAGAATCAGGACTAGGATGCTCGCGAGAGTAATCATGGAAAGTAGGAACTTTCATGGAATATATAAAAAAAATGTTGTATTGTAGGGTAGTGGAAAACAGTTTTTATTGGCAAGGTAAGGACGTACTGGGGAAAAATTCTTTCAATAATAGTTCAAACCCAGAACTTAGTCAGCGGAAAAGTGGCGTACGAGAGTCGAGCGGGAGTAAGGATGCGATCTGTGGAAAGTTCGAACGACCTGAGAGCCCTAGTCGAGAGAACGAATGTACTATTATTTACAAAAGATAGAAATTAATAGCTTATTTGTAGGGAAAAGATAATCTTAAGTTGAACAAGATGAGCCTAAGACGATAAACTGAAATATTATCGGATGTTGCAAGATACGCTTGGGGATATCAGGTATGCCCTGAGAGAATCATCTCTGGAGCATGATCCTTTAGTGGTAGAGAAATTTATTGTTAGTTAGAGGAGATATACTTTTCTTAGATTGAATATATTATCTTACTGGAATAGCTCATAGTTACAATCTGTTTCATAGATCAGAAATATCTTTCACTTGACGAGAAATGTCCTCGGGATGGCAGGGATTAGGAGAAGTACCTCGAGCAACGGAGTCGAGTCAGAGAGGTAGGATTGACTATTTGAAATCTTACGACTAATAGTCAGTTGTTGATGAAAAGAATTAGTCCTTGTTTAAGACCCTGAAATAGGCATCTAAAGACATCAAGAGAACATTTTTGAAATTGTCCATATTATAGTTTCAGAAACGTAGTCTGAATGAAAGAGTCCATGTCAGGATTGTAGTGATGAGACGGCGCGCCTGTAGCCATGAGGTGCTGTTCGGAAACTCAGGCAGCGAGAATAATACACGAGAGCGGATCGGCCGAGCCGGGATCCTGGTTATTCAGCTTTCTTTTTTCAAAATAATTATCCCTTTTAGAAGGGTCAAATTATCTTCTTCATAACATGAAGAAGAACTTTCGTTAGATAACAATTTTCCATAGTAGAAACCTTAGTTGGATCCGAGGAACCAGGGACATGCTCGAGAAGCCATTGGAGAGGTGAAGCCCTTATGGGAGCCGAGAGAATTACCGGAGCACTGGAATGAGATCATGGGATAATAAATGTTAGCATAGCAGTGTATTAATTTAGTCTTTGAGAGAAATGTATTAGACTATTCTATAAACAGAAAAATTAACGTTGGGCACAGAATTTTAATTTGAGAAAAGGTAGACTGAGGATAGATGAAATCAGTCATGGGATAGAACGCATCAGTTTTTGATAAGTACAAATGATATAGGGATCGACGCATTAGAAAGCAAAATTGTGGCAATTAGTTAGAAAAGTCCCTTCGGGTAGGACAAGAAATCTCATGGGCGATATACGCGATCTCACGCGGTTGAGGAAGGGTAGTGTAATTGCTTTAAATATCTACTTATTGCAATGAATGATATAAAATCGACCTAGCTTAAAAATTGGAATTGCGCAAAACTTGTCAGAGAGGTACTATTTGTCAAATAGTTCAATAATAGAATATGTAGGTGGCGGATCAACGCGGTAGCCGGAATAGTGTTGGAGACTGTGTGAACTGTGATCGTCAGAGGATATAGATGCGGATTTAGGTAGGTTATATAGAAGAATTTATGCGATAAGATAGAGAGGAATTTTATTTTGAGTGATATGACGGAAAGTGTTGAGCAAAGATGCTCAGTGAAAGTATCAATCTGAGATATTGTCTAAATCTTTACTCTTAGTGTAAAAATATACTGGACATGAAATGTCTGAGGAGACTACAGGACAACGTGTTAGTTTGACGACCTCACAAAATTCGGGGTAGATGGTAGAGGTGATTTGTTATCTATCTATAGTTGCTAAAGCAGCTATAATGTGACATCATATCCCACACAACACATACTATGTCTCAGCGCACATGATTGACTCGTGAGAATAAAGAATAACGTTAGCGTGGGTCAAATTCCACCACTCGAGGATGAAGTCATTGGCCCAGGCCTACCACATGCTAGAGAATCTGCAAAGACTCGAACTCCGCTATCTCATAAACGAACGCCATGGTGAGGAGTAGAATCATCATTATAGACAACGATAATACAGTAAGACAAAAGATCTGACATACAGACTTAACAAGCTCCAATTACCAACGATCGCAAATAACACACTATACATAACATTTTATTCATCGAGATTTGGTATGTTTAAGGCCCAGAACGATCATAATTTATATAATTATTATTGGATTTTCTTTTTGACAGATTGGCGTGTTTTTTACTTCATATTAAATTTATTTCAATGGTTTTATTTCTTTTAGTTAGTATTTTTTAAATTTTTGTGTTAAAGCATTTTCATCTTATATTTTTCATTTATATAGTGTAATTAAATACATGTGTAACATACTTCTATAACTATAACCCTCAGCATTAATCTGTCCACTTCACTATTGAGTAGGGGCATTATTTATTGGTTGTTGAAATCGGACTTATATTTGTTGTCATACACAAGTGGGCTTATTCCATCTCAAACGCGGGCATATTTTAAAAAAATTTTTTGGGATCTAACATGCAATTACAAAAAGTTTCTTAGACTTGCAATAATAATATCTATTTTTTTAACTTATTATTCTATCTAAAGGATGCTACCCAATACGCCGTCTGTATATAGAATTAATGATTAAATAAAAAAGTTAAAAAGGATATGCAAAATAATCTTAATAGTTATAGCCGAAACTTACTTGACACCATATTGTGTTTTATGTACATTTTTTGTATAATCTAAGTACTTCCCTAATCATTGACTAGTATCTAATATATATTATTAAATTTATAGGGATACTTAAATTTTAATATTTTTAATAAATTTTATAATCACCCTATATTATTATACTATTTCTCTACCATATGTAGTATCCAATATATATATTTATCCTATAATTTATCTATACGGTACGATACTTAACCCTAATTAAATTTATTATTGATTACTATATAATTCTGTCAAAAGATGCTAATTTGTTATTTTCTGACTAATATTCTTAAATATATAAACCTTTAATATTATAAGTTTATATTTATATATATATATATATTATATTATATATATTTTAGTATATTAATATATTATTTATAATATATATAATTATTATAATAAATTAATCTATATATTATTATAATATAATATATATTAGTTATTATATTTAAATATATATTAATAATCTAATAAATATCGATTGAATGAATTCGAACTCACAAAATAACTGGAAAATATACAATAAAATTTAGATGATTGTGACGATTATTTGAAGTATATTATTTATTAAAATCTTTAATTTCTATTTAATAAATTATTTAACTAAATTAAATAAGGAAAGAATTATAATATTGTGATATCTTCATTCTTATTATAAATGTGGTATATAATATACTTAATATAAGACCACATTATTACCAACAGTTTCCTGTTTATGTGCATTTACATCTATTGGATTTTTAGTATTCTAATTTCCTGTTCATCACTTATACATTAATACATCGTATTTAGACACACTGGTAATAGCTCAATCATAAAAGCGTAATATGTTAAAAGTACGAGATATAAAGGTTTAGATTTATACAATTGCTTAGATTCTTTAATTACGCCAACACTACACGCAACACGCGCTACTCAATTCATTTATATACCCACACAATTAATTTCATAATTCTATTCTCATCATAATCTTCAACATTGGGTAACCTCTCTAACAAGGAGGTGATAAGAAATATTACGATTATAATTTTATAATTGAATAGTGGTTACCTTTATACCCATAATTTAAACATAGATTAAAGCGTTATTTAAATTTAGACAGAATTTAATAAATATACTATTTAACATATCAATTAAAAATTCACTTGAACATTGAGATAAATTAGTTCAAAGATTAATCTTTTAATTTTAACTTCATTATAATACATTAAATTTGACTAACACTTTAATCAGAGATAGAGCAAGAAGTAATTTAAACCTCAATTGTTCAATAGAGACATGATTCTATACGATCAGGTAAAACAAATTGTTATGTAAGAAGCTACTGGCAATTCTGAGGACTAATGTCGCATATATTGTTATAGTATTGTGGTCATTGTACGGATGTTTACAAAGAAGGATATTTGTGTATAGTTAAATTGATATGAGGAAGTTGGACTTACTTGTAAATTAATTATTCCTGACTTATTAATGTGGTTATATCAACAACTATGTTACACTTATCTTTGTACAGAATTCCTCAGCAAAATAATAAATGCTTCCTATAGCACAGGTATGAATTAAATGGCTCTTAAGTAAATGATCGAAGCTTAGGTGTATCTAGGATAGGAAACCCCATGCTTCCGCTATACTTAAACTTAATCGCAGTAGTTATAGTCTAAATTTGCTTGTTCATGCGGATGTTATATTTATATCTTATTTCAAGTTGGCACCAATTTTCATTACTATTCTTAACAGTAAAAATTCTAATCAACTTAGTAAATAAACATTAAAGCCAGATCAATTTTTCAATAGTGTAATTCATTTGTGTAACCTGAATGACATTGAGACTGCTTGACAGCGAATTCTATGAAATATTATTTGCGAGACTGTGTTTTTGCAGTACTATTCTCCCTAGGCTCATCTCACTATGATAATTAGCAACTGTTATCATTTGTCCTAAATGTAGTTTTTCTTCTCATTCATCTTTTATCTATTGCAATATTATTTATTTAAGAGCTAAGAATAATTTGTACACTGAATTTTTAAGTATTATTTTTATAGATTTTGAAATTATTAATTGTCTTGTGGTCAGGACTGATAATTCATTACAATGAGGTTCTCAAAATTACTTAACAATTCAATAATTCAGTACAACATTCAATGCGCCTTCAGTACAGTACAACACCATTATAAAAATTTTATAAAGAAACTTGGCCTGCACCATATCCACACAAAACATGCTTCATTATGCTCTTTCTTAAAAAATCTGTCTCATTACACATATATACTTGTGGCGATATGATAATCTTTCAATATAAAAGTTATATCTGTCTCTGAAAATAAAGATTATTCAGAATGACTAGATGTTCATCGGGCTGCTTGTTAAGAATAGAATATCGAGACAATTCGTGATATGTAATCTCTGCAATTAATCATATTTAGCGGGTAATTAACTAAATTATAATACACTCAGATACATCACTTATAACTAATAGTCCAGTATGTACTTTGCGAGAGCTTAATCATTAGGCATGTAAGGTATGGGTAAACTTTAATGAGGATATGAAACATAGTGTTCAAGTCCGTTGGCAGGTTAGGTTTATTTCAAAACGATCTGTTCATATTTTATGAGCTCATAAATTTATTTATAATAATTTTTACGAGATCATCCCGGACAAAGGCGACAAATTCTTATAACTACGTATTGACCACAGATTCCTCTATTAATTTTAGATGCTTCATCTAAATTGACTCGATTACAAGGGACAAAGCACAAAATATTCTGCATGCTGCAGGGAATTTCTGGGTCAGTAAAATCACTATATCTTGAGTTCACGTTAAATAACGGTATGGGCAAATAATTAGATGTTATGACGTGACGAAAAATAATTGTTCTCGATTCGGGCAAGGTCAGACTAAGGTAACTGTGTGCGATCAACAACCATCGGTACACCTAGATGGTACAATATTGAGCACAGTATATAATAGATATTATGGCTCGAAGGCAATTAAAGTTGTACGGGTACGGTTAGACAGCTCTTCTAGCAAGGTGATAAACACAATTTATAAGAGTATTACCATTCAGTTTACAGCATTTCCACAGGTTTCTTGGCTTCGTATCACTGGCTTTGAGATAATAACTCGATGCGAATCTGTATTATAGATAATGATTCATAGAACTTGGCATGGTGGGTGAGGAAACAGACTCATAGTCTGGCGAGATGAGGAATTAATTAATAAGATAATACTGCATTCTCTGGCTGCTCCTCGGGCAAGCATCGCAAAGGTCCGTGAGTACACAGTTCAAAGGGAGACGAGCTCACACGGTGAGCGACTCATGGCAAACATGATCTTGTATGATGGATTAAATTTTTGTGAAACACTAAATATTAGAAAGTACCGGAAAGAGAGACGATTGGAAATCTTTCTGGGCTCTGTAGGAATTCCGCTGAAGACAAAAAATTTTCGAACTGGGTGTTCAGAATTAATAATCCAGCTAATCTGAGAGGATTGGCTCATCGCATTTAGATCATGGAGATTGCACAAGGAATGTAGGAGCTAAGGGCTTACATTCTACGCGCATAATTATATAAAGGACTCAGCAATCGCTATGTTCTAAAAAAGAACAAACATCCACGCTGTTAATACCAGCTCAGCCCCTTCATCTATTCTTTGTATAACTCAAATTATGCATTGTTTTTGGAATAGTGTTTAGATAATTTATTCTCCAAAGAAAATGCGAGCACACACCTACATATTATTATTAAGAACGAAGTACACTAATAGATATGTCCTTGAGAAGAGAGTCGCTATCACTATTAGAGGCAAAAATCGATGCAATTTCTTGTGCCCTCAAAGGTAACGAGCTATTGATAGATAAGGCTGAAGGCACGTTATGTTGGAATAAGAAAGAGGGACGCTCTCGGAAATAAGGTGACACACACCACCACGGGTATCAATATATATGGTTAGGGTAGGGTATTACATCAGTTCATTTAAGCCTAGCAACATGTTGGTGTTGTTCTAGTTAGTTCAACTTGTGCATGAATCTAAAATCACTTTGTAGTATGGTTAACATGTACTTTTCGCTTTATCATGGGCTTGACTCTTAGGTTAGATTAAACTGGTAAATTTCAGTATGTGTACATATCAATGATCCACAAATTTACCCGATGCGGACTCGACATTTACAAGTATGTTTTTCCAATGTGTTTAGGAATTGGTTTGGGAACAAACGTCTTGAATACGCAGAGCTTATTTCCATATGAGACTTCCATTAGCTACTCACGCTCTATGTATTTACTTCTAGTTATGTCATTTCATCATTTAAGGGTGGAAGTAGCCAAAAAAATAGGCCAGATATGGTGTCTTTTTGCAATCATCAAAGAAGAAAAGAGGGGTATTCGTGGTACACGAGTGTGTTGTTGTTTTTAACAGGAGGTATTTTGATCTACTCTTCCTCGTTCGTTTTATTCGAGCTATTTTAACAATCCGGGGTATTCCTACTATTAAAATCCAGTAGATTCTTGTAATACCTTGGAGGGTTTCGCCTATCTAAGCGTCGTGTCATACTACAAGGTGGTTGGCGTCAGGTAACAGGAACGCACGGAGATAAAACTGTCTCATAAGGATCATGGGCAACCCAAAAAGAGTACTCGCATTCATTATGCATTGAGTGTTCTACGAAAATTTGCGTTAAAGTACACGGGAAAGCGAAAATAATATTTACTTTCGGCCAACTTTCTCCTGACTGTTCTAGTCACCATTGATCAATTTAAGTCTGCGTGTGGTCGTAAACAGATATACTAGCCCAAGCTGGCTCTTTCTAAAGAACCTTTCAAATCATCTTCAAGATATACATCCTCTTCTATATCTCACTCTGCAGCTCATGATCAATCCGCGTACATTCCCTCTAAAAATACGCAACCACTGATATTTAATCTGGCAATGTTGTAGTTTACCTAAAATTTCTCGGTTTGCTTTATATTTGACTTGCTACGAAAAAAATTCTCGAACACCTTATCTTTGATTTAAGCAGTCGGAATCCCAATGCCATTATCACTTATTGCCTGAGGGGCCCTATACGCATAAATTCGTCTGTCTAGTGTCCCTTCCCGTTTGGCTATTTAATATGAGCAACCGACTCACACATGTGACGAAGGAAGGTGGCGGGAACGAGGACGTTTGCACAAGCAATTTGCTTTAGTTAACATCAAATTTGCATAGTAAGTAGAAAAACAAATTTTACACTTTCGCCTACATGAATTTGGAATAACCAATTTGTAGTTTTTGACAATCGACGGTTTAGAATGCACAATGTATAGCACTTTATTGGATCATCTATCTTCTTTGGTTCATTATTCCAATCCTCATCCTAGTAGGAGAGAAGCATCTCGGAAAGGTTTTTCAAAATCAGTCTTCTCGCGAATTCTCATACGCATTGAAGCAGAGATTATATATCTTTTATCTTAAACTATCTAAAAGATCGACCGTGGAACCCCGCTAGGGCTACCACTGGCAGAAGTGTCTTCAGGGGTGTTCATGTGATACGGGAGCAACCGACCAAAGTCAAGGAACGCGACATGCGTACAATATGCTTGATTGCGACAAATTCTAGCAATAATTATTGTACGAAGAACAATTTTGATAGATCTCGCAGCTCAAGAGAGGTAACTTTAACGAACTAATCTCTCGACATATTATGCACACTGAGTCTTCGTAGTTGAGTTAGAGATAATGTATACCAGAAAGCTCTACCTAGTCCGTGCACCTTCCCAAGAGAAAAAGAGCATGCTTCGAAGATTCAAATCTCCTGCTCGATACTACGCTTTGAAACTCGATACCATATTAAACCCCAGAAGGGCTGTTTGGGAACCCCGTGCTTCATGGCTCTATTTTTATATTTTCGTAGAGGTGTCTCATGGGTTAGGAGCAGGCCGAAAAATAAACTGTTCATAGATAACTCGCAGTTAGCGCGATATAATCGCAACTTTGTGTTGACTAGTGAAACTTCTGAGACAAGTGCATAATATAGATGCATATATATAACTATCCTCGTACTGTGTCTACGCCCCAATGCACGACAAGAGCGAGAGCCGTTTAGACATTACAAGTAAGTGCTTATATTACTACTCAGTTCTCAGAGATCCATAACTCTTAATATATAAGACGTGTCAGTTAAACGTTTTGCATTATTCACTGTCACTACACATTCACGTTGGTGAAAACGAGTACATGATATTATCAATCAAAGATAGGTTTTATAAAGTGCTAAATGATACTATAGAATTTTTAGATATTACATATTATTATAGAACAATTTGGGTACCAAAATATTATTCTCTTATAATTATACTTAATTTTTTTTAATAATGAATTGCACTTAAATAAATTTCGTCTATTCCTGCACACACTTACTCACAAAAATTCAGAATTCTTCATTGATGATGATTATCTAGATATCATTGTCTATAATAGATCACTAAATATAAATCATATTTACCAGTTTACTGGTTTGTATATATACTCCAATCTATTTTAGATTGAACCATATGATAATCTCAGCATAATTATATTTTTTATAATATGAAGAGATAGACCTTGAACAAAGATAACCTATATATACAATAATGATTTCCTACCGTATATATATATATATAGTTATATTATTATAATATATTTTATATTATTCTGTTTCTATCATCACATATTTATAAAAGATATATAGTTAGTTAAAGTTTTTGGTGTTTTTTTAGAGCCAAACAGTGGTCTATAAATAAAATAGTCTAAATCGGGTATCTTTATTTTTGAACAAGTTATAATGCTTTAGGGCATTTCATGTCAATCTACTCTCTTACTATGTGTAGAACAGATATAATATTTCATTAAAAAACATGGAACCAGGGTATTATTTTTATACCTTATCACTAATTTAGGGTAACAGCTTAGCATATCAAACCAGTGTAAACAGAACTGACGTGTTAATTCATTTATACTATTTTTGGGCTTGTCTTATATAGAGGTGGTCAGGCCCATGGTTGACATTCGTTCAAATTTTGGAAAAATGTTACTTCTCTCACAATTAGTTAATAAGGCAATTTTATTTTTTTCTATATAACAAACAATTTGATCTCTGGTAATACGGCTGTCACGACTAACTAAAAATATTTTCATATACCCGAAACATTAGAGGAGTATAAGTATAATAGAGATGAAGTAATCATGGAAATACTTTACCACAAAGACAGAAATTCGGCAAATATGGAGAAGACAATAAAAAAAGATGAACAACATTCGTAACATGCATTGACTAGCTTGAGAGAAAAATTGTTGGTTGACAAGTCTCAAACCTGTAATCAGGTCTTTGAGTTGTTGGTGTTTTATTTGTTAATTCATTAATAACTATAAAGATAAACATAGGTATATTTATTTGCAAGTAGACACATAGATCGAGTTTATCCGTCGGTTTGGGATATTATTATGGTGGGGATAAGATTATGGCTAATTTTACACACAGTCTTTAATATATTAATATGTCGTGCTTATCTAATATTTTTGTTTTTTCAATTTTATGCCCTCTTAAGAGATTTTGAACCGATTTAATGTTGGGTGTTATAACCTATCGAGTGCTCTCTACTTCAGTGATAAGAATTTTGTGATGACTATAAAGAATCATTAAGTTTTGCTATACAAATAAAGTTATAGGGTTAACTCACAGTATAAAGTAACTAAATAATAAAAGTAATAATACTCTACTGTCACAGATATATAACTTCTAGCAGTAGTTAAGTAAATTAAGAATATATTTTCATTAGAGTATACATTTATTATTCCACTATACGTTACAGAATGGGAATATTACCGTATTATGTACTATCTAAATTAGTAGTTTGTTACGGGTGATTGTCTTAATCTTAGAGCTTGGCGTCGACCAATAGCCTTATCCAGAGTACTTTGAATATATTATTATTATTATATTGTTCATATTAATTATTATAATATACTTATTAACAAAATTATTTAATTCAAAAATAAATTTTAAATCACTTAATATAAATTATTATTATAATATAAACACCACATAGGTATTAGATGAAATATGGTTATTGTATTAGAAACAAGTTGATTTTTATACTAAATAAATTTAAAATTTGTCACCAATAAAATAAAGTAATGAGTATATTTATCTTAATAAACTATAGGGACCTATATATATATAATATTTATTGATAAGTATATTTTTAAATAAAAATACTTAAGTCATTAGGTACTAGTGAATATAGGAAAACATAAATCTATAATATTCAACTTTCTAAAGTTGCAGAATTATTAAAATAAGCAAACCATAAAATTAAGTAAGCAAACAATAGTGTAGGTATATTATATTAGTTAATTTTCCATAACTAATTAACCCAATGATATATGAATGGATCATCATTTTAACTGCATTATTTAAAATAGGCCTTTTGCGCAATCAAAAATGAGTTATTTGTTGAGTTTGGTGGGAGGGAATTCATAAATGTGTTGATTAACATCGGATTTTTTAAAGAAAATTTAAACTAATATGTGCAAAACTAAAAGTAACTTATCAACCCCACCCTCCTCTCAACTATCCATAACCCCCGTTGTACCTTACAAAGAGCTCTTGAACAATAAATTCTTTATATTTGATTATTCTTATGGGGTAATATTTCTATTTTATAAAAAAGAACATATATTTTTCTTTATTATTTAGTTTTCATGTTTGGAGATGAAAAAATACGTATAAGTATTTGTTCGTAAAGTAAGAGCTTTTAAAAGAAATCAAACATATATATTTAATTTCTATATATTTTTCTCTATATTATTTTATTATTAACAATTAGTTATATATTTTATTTCTATATTTATTCGTTTCTTTTATATTTATTTAGGTTTTATATAAACATAATAATTAATAATACTAGTAATGATAAATGGACCCTCATCACATCAACTTTTATTATGAGTCATGTTGAACTAAAATCAATAGCAAGCAGTGTTTGTTTATTTATTATAATATCTTATATAGAATCATGAAAACGTTGTAATTTAAATATGCATACATAACTATCAGGGTACTATATATTAATAATTAATTATATATTAATATATATATTGTAGATAGTATAATAAATATATATATTATTAATATATTATATATTTATTATAATTAATACTATATTATATATTATAGGTATTATATATATATATCATTTTCTCCTTTCAATAAATTTAGGTTTAGTGATGGTATGTAGTACAGCATCACTTATAGGATAGAGAAATTGTTTGATTGTCGAAGCAATGATGTAAGTTTGAAAGAATAGAACTTACCCAGGCTTACATCCCTCCTCCCCACACGACTTAACGACAGTCTCTTTCCTATACCCTATTAAAGTGAATAATATTTTGTATATTAGTACATGTTAGGGCGCTATCATAGATAAGAAACTGATTGCATATTATATCACCCTACCTACCCTACCACCTCCCCACCACCCTAAATATGTGATATATATATTTATGTATAGTATATAAATATATAGTTAATTCTAAGATATATATATTTTATAGTATTAAGTATATGATATATATATTTTAAATATTATATATTAATTATTAAACGTAGCTTGTTTATTGATGTAATATATCTTTGATACGCGTATAGTATATATATATAGTATTTGAGTAAATAGTTGATTATAGTATATTATATATATATATAATACATATATTTATAAAATATTTATAATGTTAATAATATTTAATATAGTTTAGTATATTACGTATAGATATATATTATATATTTTATATATATTAATATATATTAATTCTATAGTTCAATAGATATCAACCTATATATATATAGTATATTACATATTATATATAATAGTATCCTATTAATATTAATTAATTAATATCTTAAATATCGTAGTTACTATAAGAGAAGTATACGTTAAGACCTGATAGATCTACTATCAGTATGCGTATATATTTGTATATAATATATAAATATAGTAAGTGATATAGTTTGGTATTTATAAGTACTATATATATATATGACCGTATTATATACATATGGTGGTGGTGTTCTGTTCCGGCGGATGTCAATTTGTCAGGCGAGGCAAAGGAATCATGTTACCTATTCATTTTTAGTCTCAGATTATGTTTTTTGAATTTTGACATAGTGTTAAAAATTTTCAGGTCTGAAAAATTCATGATACATCATTAATTGTTTTTTTGTTTGGTTGGCGTTAAAATACATTTCTGAGCACAAGATGTATAGGGCCAACTCATAAGTGGGCAAAATGGCTGGTACAATTTTTCAAATTAGCGGATTTTTGACAAAAAAAATATTTTAAAGTGCTGCATATTCTACTGTGATTAAGTGACACTACTCTTTAAGAAAGAGCATTTTTCGTTTTATTTTGAGATAATAATATTTTTATCTTTGTTTGAGCAATTGTTTAACTTTTTTGGAATATTATGTATATATTATGTGACTTTTATTGCTAATCGTTGGATGCCGTTTTTCCGTTTTTTTCTTATTGTCTTGGAAGTAAAGAAATTAAAAAAAAGAAAAGTGACCAAGTTTCCAAATTTATGTTATTTTTTTAGCTGATTAGGATATTCTGTACTATTGAGTTACCTTTAACATTTTTCCGTGAAAAAGAGACAAAACGGTTAGATATAACATTTGTATTCATGGAGTTTTCTTTAGCTACTTTTAGCTACTTTTTTGAGTTCTTTGGTTAGTTATTAATTTCAGTTTGTGTTTGTTTGTTTATATGGAGTTTCTGATCGCTCTTCCGATGCCTCTGAGTCAATTCCCATGGTTTCCGAGTTGTTTATGGTCACTCCCTTGTTTTATCATCATCCAGTTCAACAGGGTGAGGGGAGTTGAGTCCCCCTTTAATACTTCGTCATCTACATGCAACTTGTAGATAGGAGTGAACATTTGATGTAAGTGCATTGAGTAAGGGGTGATGAAATGAATCCTGAATGTTAAAGTTTCAAGTGCGGAGTCAGCCTATGAATCTCGTGCAGACTTAGAGAAGCCTCCACACCGCCCTGAAATCCGGAGCCCTGGAGACCTGGAGGCTGATCCGGAGCTTAGATTGACCAATTCCTGGCTTGCCATGAGTCAAATTGAGTCAAATGAGGAGTGTCTTTGAATATATGTTTTTAATGCTGTAGACTATCGAATTTGAGGGGATTCCAAGACTACTCAACCACTCCAAACACTGAGGACGGCCGTGAGCGGCCCGTTTACCTTAATAATAGAAAAACTCAACTGAAACGTCATCTGAGTACCATGACAGAGAACTGATGAACGGAAGGATGGAACAAGAAAGAAGTCTCATAGAGCTGAAGTGAATGAGTCATATGTTGTTAGGATTCGGTGTCTAGCTGGCAGCTGTGGTCAGTACAAGAGTTAATAAACATGATTTGATGCTGTAGCTACCTTTTAATGATTCAGAATGTTAATCTTCTATGTTTTCAAGCGACAATAGATTCCTTATGATTGAGGTTTTTAAAACTCTGCAAGATGCAGAGACGGACCCCCCTGGAGGGGGATATCCCCAATTGAAAAGCACACAGTGCATGACAGAGGAAGAGAGGGAAACGGAAAGCAAGAAAAAAAAAGAGGGGAGTCTCGTAATGACACGGAGCAAATGAGCGCAAAGCTTTTGGAGCACTGATGCGCGGGAAAACTTGGAGAATAACTGAGAAAATTGCTTATACTGAATTAGAAAGTGGAGAACTTATTCGACATCAGGAAAGAAAGGATGAGAGAAGCAAGTCTCTATGTGATTTCAGAAGCCGAAATTGAGTCATTGTTAGTTTGCCGTCTCTTAATTTCTTTTATACAGCTGCGGTTCTGTGTCCAACTTCTGGAAACATGTATTATCACGCAATACATATTTGGTGGGCCTTCTTAATATATTTATAAATCATATATCTTATATTAGTATATAGTATGTAGTATATATGTAGTATATATATATTATTATATTAAGTTGTGTTTTTGTTATATATTACTATATATATCTTACGTATTATAATGATTTTGACATGATTTCATTATTTAGTATACAATTTATGATATATATAGTTAAGTATATATATATGTATATATGACTTATATAGATATATATATTATATAGTAAGTTTTGTTGAATTCTCATTCTCGCATATACCAGTTCTCTCTGAAGTTCATAATCGACCCTTCCTGAGTGGGCGGTGTTCATGTACAGCTTTCCGCTTTTCCTAGACACTTTTTCTCTTTTGAACGTCTTATAGGCTGATATGTGTTTAGTCTTTTTTGTGCTGGCGCTTCTGTCGAGAAACCAGCCACACTCTCACTCTCCTATCCAGATCAAAATGACTGTG
This sequence comes from Trachelipus rathkii, assembly GCA_015478945.1. NCBI lineage: Eukaryota > Metazoa > Arthropoda > Malacostraca > Isopoda > Trachelipodidae > Trachelipus > Trachelipus rathkii. The sequence continues at coordinate 23,629 of JABUQX010019997.1, forward strand.
CAATTTAGTATCAGGCTACCTATTCGACAGTTGTGACCATAATACAGCATCCAACTTTTCCCCATTCTGGCTCCAGATCAGGGCTCTGGCTTTCGGGTTCATTTGTGCTCTGTCACTTAGACATCAGGGAATTCTATTTCTTCACACTTCTGCTATGCCCTCATCAACATTTCATTCAAAGGCTGACAGCATGCTTCAGGTCTTCTCGGGAGCGGCTGTGCTGGTGCAAACCCCCTCACCCGTTCGAACAGGTGTGGCTCTTTCAAACTGGGGGGAACCGAGCCCTGCAGGGGGTTCCTCTGGCTGATCTTATGAGGCAGCAACTTTTCTTGAAGACCTCTCGCAAATAGTAGGAATCTGCGTCGTTGAAAAGGCATAGAAATTACAACCGACCACTATTTAAGGTGCTAGGAGCACAATGTTTACTGAAATACCACGCTCCCACTGCCATCATCTGCAGCCGGAGCAGACACGTTATATCCGATACAAATGACCTATGAATCGCTTTCACGCGTTATGAGGAGCTAGCTCGGTCTTTCTTTTTCCAGGCTCTTCTTCCATCGTTCTCCTTTCGTCTTCCTCTGTTCATGGTACTTTCAGTGCACTTCCTTTTTCGAGTTGGGGTCCCGGCTCACTGGGGTCCTCAGGTTTATTTGAGGGTCTTGGGGAAACCTCAAATTCGAGATCTACAGCATTAAAAACATATAAAAAGACACCTCATTTGTACAGTTTCGATTTGGTACTGCTGGAGCCAGAATTTTGCAATCTAGCTCCCCGGATGCAGGCTCAGGCCTCACAGGCTCCGGATACCACGATTTAGGCGATCCAGGCATGTCCGGGTGTTCTATTAGGTGGCTTCCCAGCACGCACCACTTCGCCCGACTAACCACCATCCACGCCGCATCACTCTATTGTCGATCAGCGCCTCTTCAATGCAGTGCTCATCAAATTTCATCCAGTCTTACGAGCATTAACATGCGGTATTTAGGGGGCTCAACGCCCCCTCACCCTTGAACGGGGTGACAAATCAACTCGGAAACCATGGGAATCGAGGCTACTCAGGGTGACATCAGAAACGCCATATAAACACACCAAACACACCCCTGCAACAACAAAAACCAAAATCTCATCCTATCTCTGCCAAACTCTGTCCCAGATTTAACTGCTATTAAACTCAAAACGTGGGAAGTTCTCTTTGTCAGGAATTGTTAGTACTACAATAGGATACTCGAGCCAACAGGAATAAATATAAGATAAAGGATTTTGTGGTGCATGGTGGCATTTTTTTCATTTTATTGTTTGTTTTGTTAATTAGAAAACAACAAAAACACGCGGGAACAAGAAGTGGCTGGTAGGCATAAGTTGTAAAATAGGTGGTTAATAGGGGCTCAGGACGCGATGATTTTCAAAGACGAAGAAAGGAGTGAGTCATCATTTAAACAGACAAAATATATATGGCTCCCTCACACCCACCACCACTAAACGAGAAAAAATGCATCAAAAGTATCGCCTCTGGAGCCGTTCCAGGAGCTACAGCACTTTAAATTTTTTTGTCGAAAATCAAAATGTGAAAAATGGTACTGTTGTGCCAGGATGCCATGGAAATCCCCCAATCTATGGTTGCGCATGCGGACAAGTATGCCCCGGTGCTGTATACAACTGGTGGTTCCAATCCCAGAGAAGGGCAGTTAATTCTTCTACCTTTCTCCCTTATATGTTCTTTTCTTTAACATCTTATCTAATTGCGATAATTATGCAATATTTGACATCTAAAAATAGAGAGAGACGAGACGACTCACCTCCCCAGACCCACACGCTGGACAACCCTGGTGATGATCGCCTTAGACGGGAACTCGCGCTTGCTTAAATAAATGGTTCTTTGAATCCGTTTTTTGGCTTGAGATAGCTCAGTTTGTAATAGCACGCGGGACATTATTGTCCTCTGGACGCCGGGGGCCCAACAAAAATTGCCGGCTGGGGGGTTTTTTCAATCCAGACCGCACACCGCACACGCTTCAATTCTCTTCACGTCTCTCCATTAATACTGTCTTTTCTTTCACATAATCTAATTGGCGCATTATTAATGCAGATATTTTAACATCTATTGATAATCTGTATATATGCTATATATATATATATGTATATATAGTATATATAGTATATATTATATATATATAATAGTGTATTATATTTTATATATATAGTATATAGTATTAATTATAGACCCTCACCCTACTGCTGTAAACCATTGAAAGAAAAATGGAATCTCACTCTCCAGTGCAATCACTCAGCATAAACATTCCCTCTCCATCTTAGACTTCTTCAAAAAACATGTTAGCTGTATTTTGTTTTTCTGTGGCATTTCCAGATGTTTGGTTGTTGTTAAAATATAATGATGAACTAAGTGATCACCACTCAGCAATATTTATGGTTTGGCGACGCCCTTTCTTTTATTTTGATCCTGAATTATATAATCTTTTCAATTAATAATTATTATAGAATCTTTCAAGCATGGCTTGCTGCCACACATGTGCTTCACTATTCTAATCTATTGAAAGGATTATATGAGTCATTATGAACATAGGATCATAATTTGAACATATGCCGAGTACTATTTGCGAGTTGCATAGTTTGCTGAAAGGTTTTTAAAGTCTACCATCACCTCTCTTCTACATTTATTTTCCCCTTATCCATATTAAGAACTGTCGCCAATAATTCCTCTTGATGAATAATGCAAAAACAATTTTTAGGAACTTGTGATTGTTTTTTTCTTATCAAAAGCCTGAGAACTTTTGGATTGATTGTGGTTCATCTTGTTTTGAAGTTAAAAAATTTTCCATTTTCATTTCATTGGTGACTTTCTTCAAGGGATCTCCGAGTTAATTAAATTTGTATTTTCTTTTTGCGTATTGACTGCTCTTTTCCTTTGCATTTTTTCAAATATAAAGATCTTTGTCAAACAGGGTTTGTTATTTCTTTCACCAAAATGGAAACTGAGATTAGTGAAATGAAATAATATTTTTTGGGGGTTCATTTTTTTTTCATATTTGTTACATTAACATACCCATCAGTATGTGGAATGGTTATCCTATGTTTATTCTTTTCGGTAAATAGTGGTCCAACATCTCTGAAAACTGCTATTATTCACATGGTACATTGTGGTGAAATAGTCCTTTCAATCTTCACATAAATGTTATTCCACTTTTCCGAGAGAGTATTTTACGTTCTGAAATTCAAGTTTAAAGGTATATATGCTCTTGAATATATTGGAGAAGACTACTACTTTAAATTTAAATCAAAAAAAAAAGGAAAAGTGGTCCTAATAATACTATATCGAACTTAAAAAAAAGTTTGTTTACAAATTATATTTCGCTTGACGTCACGAATCCAAAAAAATCCAAAATTGATTTTTCTCTCAAAAAATCACAAACAATGGCTGGGACGATATAGTAACGCGAGAAAGAAGTAAGCTCTGCAATTAGCGGTAGAGAGAGATGGGAAGATATAGCTATTGTCTATTTCAAATTGGTAAGCAAACCCACTCTTGGGTCAGAAACAAAATTTGAATTATCACAATCAAGTTGCAGGGTGATTATTTTGATGCAAATTAGAGCATAGAAATTTCAAAGTATTTGGAATGGATTTGCAGTTATATTTTCACTCGATCAATTAAATGAGTTTGGGCCTCATAATACAAATGGGAAATGTCTATTTATCAATGCATATTAAAAGGTGAAAACTATGGTATGTTAAAATATTTTGAAATTTTTAACATAATTCAGTTTTTTCACCAATTTTTATGAAATTGAAATGAATAAGTTTTATGAAAGATAATTGCTAGACACATTATTTGTACTAATTGAGGCCTAACTGTAGAGGTTTTAATTATAAAACCTCTAACTACTATTAATCTGAATAAACTGTATTTCAAATAAATTTGCAGTTTATTCAACTTTTAAATTATTATATGCTCAGTACCTTTTCTCTTTTCATTTCAGAATGAAGGATATATGTGTAATACATGCAAATTTGGAAAAGTTCGACCAATTCAGTTTTCTCTAAAGCAAGCTATCATAAATTGTGATAACCCAGACTGTGATTCATATTTAGAAAAATGGCCTTGGGAGTGTATTATTACCAGGCCTATTTTAAATTCGGCAGATTTATGCAGATGTAAGTAGTTGCTTCAAATTTTTATGACTTCATAATGTCAAATTGAAGAGTAGGTAAGAACTATTCTTAATGTCTAAACTATTAGTTTTGTAGTAGGAAGCTCTTTAGCTCTTTTTACCTATAAAGTTGAGACGTTTTGCTTGTCATTGTTTAACATTTAATAAATTATTTTTAAGTTGGATGTTAGCATGAATGTTTTATAATCTTTGTTTGTTACTATCAGTATTCTTTGCCATATTGGGTTTTATTATTAAGCAAAAAATCCTATTGAGACTCTTATTATTTTTTCGGTAAATTGACTCTTTAGAACTAGTTCTACTGTTAGATATAATTTAGGAGTATCATTGAATACTGAAATTTATCCAGCCAAATATCATATAGCTATATTAAGGGGTATCAATGATACAAAATTTATCCAGCCAGATACCAAATATATTTAAAAAATGAGAAAAATTATCAAGATGTTCTATTGTTAGAATTTAAAATGTTTTATAAAAAAAAAATTATATATATATAAAATATGATTTTAGAAATATCTATACATCATTTGCAATATGTCTTCATTCGTATATTAAATATAAAAAAAAAATATATATGTGTGTGTGTTTAATGGGCTACTGGAAATTCTGTAAATTCTGTACTGCCCTTTTTTATTAAACTGATGATGTCCTATTTTATTTTTTAATTTTACTGATTGAATATTCAAATTTCATTACAATATGAAAAGTTCCGAAATCTTTTCCAAATCAGATAATTTTGTATTCCCCTCATTTTACTGTAGGTATTTTATCTCCCCACCACTTATTAGTTTCTTGAACTCATGTTTTTCAATCATTGTTTATCCCACTATATGCCTAGAATAATTACGATATACTTGAATGTAAGAAATATTACAGCATACACTATTGTTGTTTTAAAGGTTTTTTGTTTTGTTTTTTTCTTGAACTCATGTTGGTCAAACATTTTTTATCCCACTTTATGCCTAGAATAATTGATATACTTGAATGTAAGAATAAAATATTATAACATACACTATTGTTGTTGTAAATTTTTTTTGGTTTTTAATTTTTGTAATTTCCAAATCTTTTTCCTGAAATTAATAATGCTATCAAAAAAATATTCCATGTAATTTACCTTCAAATTTTTTTTAATAAATGCAAATTGCTTTCTAGTGTATCAATAAACTGTAGTTGGTAAACTTGGAGAGAGTAATAAAATACAATAGATTCATTCATTTTGACCATTCCTTTAAAATTTGAGAAAAACTAATCAATTTACATAAGATTCTTTCCTATAAGTCTGAAAATTTTATTTGTATAAATTTTGTAAAGAAGCTACACATGTGAATACATATAATTCTAATTTATATCTGATCCTTACCTATAAATAACTTACGACTTAATATGATTTAACTATTTAGTAATGACCAATATCTTTTAATTGTAATGAAATAATAATTAATAACTTTGTGAAAGATTTTCGACGAAGATTGTGTAATATTTCTATATTAAGTGTAGTAAAGTAATAATTTGTGTATATATTAGCGTTTAAGTAAATAAATAGCTTAAAATGTTCAAGGCCTATCTTAGATCTCCCCAAAATTATAATGAGGAAATCTAAAACTAAATTTGAATTTTTGGTTAAAGTAGCTATCGTAAAGTTTGCATCATATGAACAGCAATCTGCGTAGAAGGGCATTGTCTGTTTATTTATTTATTTATATGCTCTTTACTCTGACAGGGTAATGAGGAAAGTTATTGCTAGTATTAAAAAAACATTTTCTTCAATCTGAGGAAAATTTTATTGCAGTATGCTATATTATAGATTAGTTAAAAACAAATATTTTGGATGTGTTTAGTAATTGTAATCGTAATTCTTTTAGTTATACTGATCAAAAATGCAAAATCGATCTGACATGGGCGTCTACGGCATAGTATATACTTATATATATATATATATATAATAGTATCTATTAATATATAGTAAGTATATATAATATATGAGTATTCTATAAATATATTATTTCTATAATATGGTATATGAATTTATTAGTAGTGAATTAATATCAAGGCTTTTAGTATTTAACGTTAGTATATTTTATAATATATATATATATATATATAGTATTATAGTAGAATATATATATATATATATATATATATATATATATATATACATTATATATATATATATTAGTTATTCCTAGATCAATATATAATATATTCTGGGATTGAAAGATACTGATAGGGAATATATAGTATTTAGTAATATAATATTATATATACAATGTATATATTATACTATTATATATATATATATGATATATATAATATATACTTATAGTATAGTATATATCATAAATAAATAAATAAAATAGCTTAATTCTAAATAAAAAAAATGTATATAAATATATATATATTATTATATATATATATATAAATATATATATATATATATAACCCATAGTGACAGTATTATATCATATTATTATATATATATATATAGTGAATATATATTTATTATATTGTTGGATAATAATAATAGTTTAGTTATTATTGAATTATATATATAGTCTAATATAAAAATTAAAGTAGGTTCATAGCATATTAACCCTATTCTTATATATATAATATAATATTATTATATAGTAATACATAATATTCTGTAGTACCCTATATATATCTTGCCTACCCATGAAAAAACATCTAGCTACGCCACTGAAGTATAACTACCATTCAGGAAAAGACTCATTCGTATTATATATATAGCAATATATAGATGATCTATTTGTTTTTCATCAATACAACAGTAAGTTTACAGTATACTGTGATGCTAAGCTTTTTAATGAGGATAATATATAATTTGTATATATATATAATTAACTTAATAATTAAATTATATTAAATCCTTATTTAAGTTATATACATATTAATTCTCATAGTGGAAGAATAAGTATAGGTGTGATAATAAATTATAATTTTAATATACTCGTAGATTGCATGATTATGATTTTGAGGTGCTATCACTATATAAATCTTTTAGTATTATATTATATTTAGATATATGTATAGTAATTATAATCAAATAGTAGATGATAAATGTATCTTATTACATATTTATAATACTTAGTCTAAAGAGTAAATAAATGACATTAACCTGAGGTATATCTTCTGGACTATGGACCCACATCTCAATTTAAGAAACTTTTTTATCATTAAGGATTAAAAAACAATCATGTCTAGCTTCTGCATAACTTTAGAAGCCACCCCTTGTTACCAACATTAAGCAAGAGAAGTTTGTTTATAGGTAACTTTATATATATATAGTATAGGCTAGATAATATGATACTATATATCATTTTAAAGAAGCCAAATTAAGGTAAGATTTTCATTTATATGGTGAGCGTTATAAGCTTCCAATTCATATAATAATAGACCCTATAATTCCTATGATACTTAAATAATTATATATCTTAGAGGCATTTTCGTAGAAGTTCTAGTACTACCTCAAAACTGTAATATATTTTTACATTCCCAATAAATAATTTTAAATAACTTCACTATAGTATAAGTATCTCTAAGAACTCCTAATAGAAGGATAAATATGTAATAGTGATATTAATTAATACCTAAGGAAGACAATGCATATTCTTCACTACTAAACATTTTGTCCGCCTGTGAGGTAGTGTGCTCGGTTTAATGAAGGAATATGGGACCATTTTCTACCAGCAAACTTTGCCCATTCGGCGGAGTTGTCTCTTCGTCCTCCTGTTAGGTGTGAGAAGCCCGCCCAGAGGGCTACGAGGAATTTAGGCACCGACGACATAACTAGTTTTGAATTCGAAACCAAAAGTGAACGTTCCCGAAGCCGGCGATCAAACCTGTCACGCAGCCGGAAGCGCCAGGAAACCGGAGACAAGACGAAAATATTAGATTTGGACCCGTTCTGACGAGCATAGCCAACGTCAGCAAACCGGAACTCCGTGTCGACGGGCCAGGAGAAAGAAAGGACGCAATAAACGAAGAACCTAATCCATGAGCGCACTCCTGTGACATCCAAGAGAACATATCCTGGATCGGCGAGCCAACAAAATACCAACACTTCATAAAATAATCTCATAACTTTTAATGTCAATAGAAATTGCAATAATGTAATATACTATACTAATAGAACCATTTATAAATATATATATATATATATAAAAATATGAAGCTTACATAATATATTATATTAGTAATATATTAACGTATACATATAATATATATATTATTACATATACAATTTCAATTATATCAGTAAATGAAATAAAATAAGGAATTGTATAAAATGGGGAATTCATTCCTGATGTACTAATACTAAGTAATTTCAGATATAACATAACTATTATATATAATATATATAATATAATATATCAATATATATCCTTATATATATAATAGTATATATAATATATAACTCTCCAGGTAAGATATATAAGATAAGTTATATATATATATATTAGGGATAATATCAAATATTATTATAATTTTTTATATAATAATTAAATTATAATTACTTTTCCCTTATATTATATATATATAAATTTCTATCCTTGCAACACCTAAGATATTATATCTTGCCTACCCATGAAAAAACATCTAGCTACGCCAACTGATATATGAGGATATGTGAGTGTGAGTACTCAACTTATGTCAATCATATGAGAATAAATTTAATTATAATATATTATATACTACATTAAATAGTATATAGTAAAGATCAGTCTTGAGTGTTCCACTATATAGATAAGATAATAATATATAATATCTATCACCACTCCCAACCCTTCCATAATTCTCTACTATATACTATATACCATAGGTGTGAGCATCGGGTACACACGAATTCCCCCAATAAAAAAAATCCACCTAAGAGGGCTCACAAGACTATGGACAACTCTTCCACGTGTTTGTATCTCGTTTAATATAGGATTCATCCCTGGGTCGCCTGCTAAGACCGCACAACAATAACCCTCCTCCCAAAAAGTAAAGATAGTGAGAAGGAGGGCTACGGAAGCGCAAAAGATTATCTTCCCTCCATTCCCACCCTCCAAGTTGAATGGCACCTTGCTGCTGGCCCTTCTGTGGTAAGCCGGCAACCCTAAGTCCGAGTAGCACGGTTCCTAGCTACTGACCGGTAACAACTGCGCACTAGTTTTCCTCTTCGGTCCATACATTCATGTTCGGACGTTCCCGGCACAACAACTAAACATCCATTCACCAATCGACTGCCTCTCAATCCTTTCTTGGTATGACAAGAAACCTAATCTTTAATACACTCGTACGGTCTCTACATTTTACAATCTCTTGTGACACCACACAACTCTCTTACTGAACACCATCATTCCTCCAATTTTATTCGATTCGTTGCTCGGAACACTAAACACACGCCCCTAAAATTATCCATCTGAAACAAATTGTATCCCGAGATCTTATATCTTTTATTCCAACCCAGTTTTACTACTATACATTAACATCAACGTCGGTAACGACATACTCTCATACAGAACCCTTACCCCGCCACTGCAGAAACACACGCTGTTCCTTACCACCGATTCACGCGCCAACGGGATTTAATCCTGCAACCCAGGTCACCTTCACCAAAATCCCATCTCCAACCACTATAACGATACGTACACTCAGCGCGACTCAATCGTTCCGTGTTTTTCTCATTCAATATACTAAGCCCTTAAATATTCTAAAATCGATACCGTGCCGTCAATCTGGCTTCCGGCTGCCCCACCATTCCACAATGATTTCACAACTCGGAAAACCTCTCAAACCACCAAAATCTTCCACTTCCAATCACCTTAACTTTATAATACCATAAATATTTACTTTTTCAAAACCCGCTTCTATTTAACACTTTTGAATTCAAAGTTTCAGAAGTACTTCAGGTCTATATAATAACCTACTACTAACTTGCCTAACAAAGATAGCTTTCACATATATTATATTATATATTATTACCTTATATACCATATATATCAAACTATATATTATAGCTATATAATAAAATCCATTAAAAACATTAAAAATTATGACTAATATATTATTAATATATTACTTTTTTTTAAGAGTATATTTATATTTTACTATATAACAATACGTATTTTATAATATATATTTCTATTTTCAATGTGAACAACATTCCCATGTTAATCATAAAAACACTCTACAGACCTACGCCTACCTGCATCTTACCACTCATATTAATATGCACTACGTTCTCTAATATATACTCAATAATCAGTCTAACTTCGTAATATATACAAGCATATATACTTATATTATTATATATTATACTTATTATATACTCTCTCGTTATATACTATACAATATACTATATATTATATAAATATATAAATAAACAATTATAATAATCATTATATTTATAATATATAGCACAATCTTAGTTTCGCGTAGGCACGTCGCTCCTTATTGTCTCCCTTATCCTCTATATAAGGGGACAGTATTACTTCTCTCCTTAAAAACCCTTTCGAGAACTATTACCTTCCCAGTCAAAGAGAACCGCCCCTTTGGTAACCCCAACAAAGGCTAACGGGGCTACTGGAAAATCACAGGCCGCAAAGAGTTTTGGTTGGAGCCCGGACGTCAGACGGAACCGGAACCGGGAGCCAAAAATTTTATTGCGATCTGGAGCCGGAACCGGACTGTCCCAGATCGGAGCCGCATAAAGGAGGCGCTGGTCCGGCGCTCCGGCAAAACCAAATTAAATAATTATAATATTATTACTTCAGGTTATATAAATATAATTAATTATCGCCATCTCATATTATCATATATTTAGTAATATAATATATTATATAAATCTTATACTATTTAATAGTTATAATTATTATATACTAATATATATAATATATATATCTATATATATATATACATACATTACAATATACTCGCTGAATTTACTCAATTCTTTACATATGAACTTTATCTATCACTACTATCCCTAATTCAACCTCTTCATATTACTTTGAAGACTAAAAATACATATAATTATAATATATATATATAAATATATTGAGTATTCTTATTATAATGAAATATGAAATATAAAACTCACCTATATCAATCCTCTTATATCTATAATTTATTATAATTTATACTCCTACTCTCATGTTTATTGTCTATCCATATTCGAAGCTGTTCTCCTGCCACACCACTTCTCACAACCACGTTCACCTTCATGAAAAATTTACCATTTCTTATTCCATTTTTGAAAAATTTACCATTTCTCAGTAACCATTTCCTTATAATTCAACATTCATCCCCATTCCATTTCGTTAAATCTTTCTTTTTTTTTTTTTTTCTACTTTTTTGTTTTTCTAGGTATGCAACTTTGTCTTCCTTGATCCTCCTTCTAATGATATTCCATATCAGCTTCTTTCAAAACAGACGACTTCTAAGAGTTGAACTGGTTTACAGCACATTTCAACTCCATGACCCCTATGCTTACTTTTAATCGATTCTTTCATTCATCTACTTTATCTTCTACACATACTCGACTATAGACATTCTACTTCCTACTTTAGCACACCCACAACTTTCTTATTGTTGACTGCTATACTAATAAATGCTCTTCCTTCATTTGATCCCAGATTAATTCAGTTTAATCTTGTTTACATTCAACTAACTAGATTTAATTTCAGATATATATATTATAAATAATATGCTCACATACATTAACTTTTCCATTATACCTTTAGGTTCACTTAACTTATCTCACTCTTATAATTATTACTCTCACCTTACTTTCCCATTATTTCTTATACTATTCTCCTAATAGTATTAATAATCATTATAAATGATTTATAATGATATACATTATAAAAAAATCAATAAACATTGTGACTGATAATAATCTCCTATATTAACCCAACTCTATCAATAAACTGAAATTTATATAACATTCATTATCATAACCTATGACTTATCATACATCTCCTTACTGACCCCATTTATACATACCATAACTAACCAAACTCCCATAAAATTACCATACCTTTTTCTAACCTCGATAACATTATTTCTATAATATAATTATAACCACCCCTGTTAAGCTAACCTAAAAATTACATAGACATCGTTCCTATTTCCAATTTTGGTTGCCGGAAGCCCGGTACCAGCGCCTCCTTTTTTGCGCTCCGACTTCCGGTTTCCGGCTCCAGATCCAATAGAAATTTTGGCTCCTGTTTCCGTTCCGGTCCTCGACTCGCTTCTAACCCCATAAACTATGTGAATAGCTGGACCCTTCCCTGTCTAGGCCCTCTGCCCTCTGTCTCACACCTAACCAACGCCCCATAAAAGAATAGTGAATTCGCCATATTATACATCATGGCATCAATTGATTTAATATAGTACTCAACTATTCACTATACGTTAGAGTTCATCACTCTTTATCCTGCTACTAATAATTCCCATTTATATATCTTACTCACACAACTCATAATGTCACTGTATATATATATATATTACACTCCCCATTTTATTGTAATATATAATATTCATACCTAATCCATAACTATATTCTAAAATCTAATCCACTCATAAGTGGACGCCATACTTAATAAATCTCAAAATCTATGAAATAAATAATATCCAAGTGGAGGCGCCCTCAGCTACATTAGTCTTTACTACCCCCGTTATTGGAGCCCAACCAAAATAATATATATATATTATAATCTATTATTACCATAGTATAGATATTCACCTACATAATATATATATATATAAATATAAATATTACCTATAACTTACTTACTAATATATTACTATATATATATATAATATATATATACTTACATAATATACTATATACTATATACCAAACTTCGAAAGTATTAAAAATTACCCCTAAATTAATTTATCCCTATAATTTGATTTTGCCGAGTCCGGATCCAGGCGACCTCCCCTTTTGCTGGCTCCGGTGAGCCATCCAGCGGTTCACACATAACCTTGATCTCCTCAAAACTTAATTAACCACTTGGCTGCGTTATCCTATGACAAAATTAAAATTTTCTTTTACTTGGCCCAAACAAAAATTACACAGCTTGTGCCACCAAGGTTCACTCATCAGAAATGGCCCCCTCTCTCTCTCCTCCTGGTTCTCTCTTTCCTCCCTCCTTGCGTTCCTTCCTCGGCTCCGGCTCTGCCACTTCCCGGCTTCTTCCCTACTCCTCTCCTCCAATCCAATCTCCCTCCTCCTTCTCCTCTTTTGAGGAATTCATTCCTCCTTCTCACACCTAACACGCCCCTAAGATTGTCCATATATATTATATATTATATATATATATATATATATATATTAATATATATATATTATATGATATATATAATATATATAAATAATATAATATATATAATATATAATATCAGTGGCGGCGTAGCTAGATGTTTTTACATGCGTAGTAATATATATATAGTATGTATTTAATACTATGCACTACAAGGTTACAGCCTACTATAAAATACTCATATATATATATAATACTAAATATATATATATAATATAATAATAATTATATAATATATATGATAATATATATATATATATATATACATATATATATACTATATGTTAGTTATAATATATCATAATATATATATAATATATATACGATATAATATATATATATATATATATATACCTTATATATACTATAGCATATTTTAATATTTTAGAAAATGGTAAATAATTTAAAATAAAAATATATAAAATAAAATAAATATTGGCTACTTTTTTTCCTTTTATTATAATGAGCATATGAGTAGGGGGACATTAAGTTATATGATATATATATATTATATATATATATATTTTATTATATATATATATTAATATATATATTTAATATATATATATATAATATATAGAATATTAACTTATGAATAAATTATTTATAATGTTCTTTAAAAATCATATATTAATAAACCCTACGTATTCCATTGTCAGGTAATATTTATATTATGGATTTTCCGGGTTTCAGATTTGAGAGTTCAGCTGTCAATGTGAGGGGAGCCGCGTGCGAGCCGACAGAGAGAGAAACACAGAGGCGGGGACGTTTTCCATTTCAACCGCGCTACCCCCGTCCTAGTGGGTTGAGGGCGGCGGCGCCTAGCTCGACCATCCGGATACCCCCGGCGACATCCCTCCGAAAATTTACCCAATCCGCGGGGTGCCTTCTCGTGAGCACCCTCCCGGAGGGATGGCAACGCGAAGATCATTAGTCATCTACCCCGTCATAGTTCCCGGCAAAAGTGTGCCGATCGCAGAGACCCCCGGACGTCCTGCCTTCGGTGCGGGTTGGCTCCTTCTCTGGTTCCCTACACCCTTGGGGGGTTATTCTTTAGTTTTAGAAAAAAAATAATAGCAAAATTTAATAGAAAGCTTATTTTTTTTTAAGGAGTAACCAATAAAAAGGTCTCTAAAATAGGCTCTTCTTAAATCCTTCATATCTTTGCTTCAGTATCATAAATCTATATTAACCAATAATTTTTTTCCTCTTATTTCTCATTTTGTGTTTTATAAATCTCTCCTTTCCTAGGGTTCGGTAAAATCTTTTACCAGGATCCCCAAAAAATGTTCCTTCTCATTTTCGCTCCTGTTCACCCTAATATTGATCTAAGTTTTTTGAGCTGATTTTTTTTTTTTTTTTTTTTGTTTTTACCCCATTTTCCGCACTCTCAAATTGCTTCCACCAGGATTCGCTAACACCAAACCTCTACTCCTTTTTTCCCTGCTATGATACCTCTCCCTCTCCTGTATGCTTTTTGATCTAATGCACAAGGTTTTCTAGTCTTTCTTAACACACCAAACTATCATCCCAAATTTCGTCATTCACATTTTTCAAAATTGTTTTGCAATTCTTTTTATCTACATTCCAAGTTATTATAAATTTTTGTCCATGTTTGCCCTGAAAACTTCATAATTCATAATTTCCTTACTTCTTCCAGACCTTCCTCTTCATCATTTCTTAAATATGGAACTCTAATATCGGAGGTCATCATAGGAATGCATCTTCTATAAAACTTTTGTGAAAAATCTTCTGCTACACCTTTTTATTGTCTTCCATTGACCTCATTTTTCAACAATGTACGTCGGTGCTAAAAATTTGACTTCACTTATGTATTTTAATGAACCTTTTTCCCTTATGACGTGTAAACTTGTCTCCGCTTTCTATCCTCCTCCATACATCTTTCAGTGACGGTACTCCTTCTCATCAGTCCACTCAACACGATTCACTAATCGGCACGGTATCTCACATCTTCTTACTCTTCTTCCTAACCTCTCTCTTCCTTCTTCCTCGTCTCATCTACGTGAGCTCTCTTTCCTCTATACTCGGTGCTGCGATGTTCCTTCCTCTCATTCTCTTTCTTGTTTCTAGCTACTTCCTATTAATCAAAGCCTCTCTCACCACCATTCCTATCTGCGTGTCATCTCTCTTATGCGTCTCGCTCTCCCTACTCTCTCTCTATCTGCGTTACCTCCTTCGTTATGATTTATGTATGCAATCGATTGATGCAATCCATTTAATCAATTTCAAAATTGACCAAATTTCTCTCACTTGAGATCTATTTCTATGACAATTTTTACACATCGCGATCTCTATTTCAAGCTGAGAGATGCAGAGATCTGAAGAGAGAGCTATACGATCTCTCTCGTTTAGTACATCTCGATTCTGCTCTCGATGCATCTCTCTCTCGATCTCTGTAATGACTCTACTGTCATACGTGACTGACGTCATTCTCCTACTGCTCATCTCCTCTCTGATGTCATGCATTAGATCTGCTACGTATTATTAGTATGACTGCGTCTACGTGAGAGTATGATCTAGACTGACTTGTTTTGTCTCTCTCATCACTCTCGCGTGACGTACGACATCTCACTTATTGTATGTACGTTTATCCTCTTCCGCTCGCTCATCTCCTTCTCTCTCATGCGTTCCACATCTCTCTCTCTCTCACAGATGGGTATGGACATCATTATGAGGGCGGTTTAGCGATGATGTGGCTAAATTGTAAAAATGAGTATAATAGAAACGCGAAGATAGGGAGTGATTGGTGTGAGAAAGGAAGTAAATAGAATGGAAGAATAGGCAAGAGTATATTGAGATGGTAGATTGGCTCATTAATGGGAAATAAATACCATTAAATAGTGCGTGAGTGTGTTGGGAATGATCAACCAGGCAGATTAGAGGATAATGTGAAGAGAAAAAGTTAAGAGATATTGAAGTCAAGTTAAAAGAAATGGAGCTGGAGTTTACAATAGGCGAAAGGTGGTATGAATAATAGATGAGGTTGAAATGCGGGGATTTTATGTCAAAGGTTATCTGTTGTGGGGACACTGTCCCAGAAGAATAAGAGATGAAACCATAGATTGATAACGAAGAAACCAAAGTGGAAGGTCCTTGCAAGTCTCTGTGAAACCTAGAGATTTATTTATCTCACTAAAGGGGTTATAAAAAAGAAAGAAGAAGAAAAATGGGGGACTTCTTTTTGACATTGGCAGCATGTTGGTTCTTACTTTTTCTGTCTCCGAACGGTGATGATTTGGACAATGCTACCACCCCAATCTGATATAATATAGTAGAAGTATAATATTAGGTGTATAGTATAATAACTATATGAATATATATATATATATATTAGAGATAGGATAAGATGTGATGAATAGAAAGAGATATAGAATATAGAGAGAGATATAAGATAGAGAGAGTAGAAGCTATATAATTAAATAGTACTTAAGTAGTATATATATGATGGCGTTATCGCAACTAGCATCTTCAGAAGAGCTGCACCACACAAACCCAACATGCGAATTCCCTGTCTATAGTATAAAGTTGGAAATTGGCTAGGTCTCACCCTGTCCATTCTCT
>JABUQX010019998.1:0-20000 GCA_015478945.1 Trachelipus rathkii
AAATGGAACAAGATTTAAAACTTCTTCAGAAAAAATAAAAAGAAACTATTTGCAGCTAAATAGATAAAGAGTAGAATCATTACCAAGTCTGTCTCCAATCGTCCGAAAAATTTCTGAACTAATTTTGTGGCACCATAAAACATTGGGAGTGCCAATTATTGTTGGCACCAATTCCGTCGTCGAAACTCTTTCCCTTTTCTTAATCTTTTTTGGCACTGGTAGATTTCGCTCGTTTCATTTGGACTCGTTTTTTTTTTTTTTTTTTTTTTTTTTTTTTTTTTTTTTTTTTATTTGTTTTTTTTACGAGCCAAAAATGGGACGCAAAAGACCAACTCATGAATAAAATTGACTTGTTTTTATTTCATCCCATTTTGGGAGGCATTTTTTTCTCAAATGTATTTTAAGTCTTTATTTGAATGACAGACTTTTTCTTTTATGTTTTTGACATTTTTTAGTTTCTTAGGCATTTTTTGACCATTTTTGGCCATTTTAGGTATTCCTGCCTTTCTTCAAAGTTTTTAGATTTTGTTTTTCTTCCTATATGATATTTTTCTTCTTGTTCATTTTTTTCGGTTTCTCTCTCAGAGTCCAATTTTTTAATAGTTTATTTTCATAAAGTTTTGCAGTTTGTTCTTTGTATCTTTGTTTTTATTACTTTTCTTTATATTTATTATAACTTATATATATATATATATATATATATATATATATATTAAATATATATATATAGTATATATATATATATACCTATATATATATATATACTATTATATATATATATATAATATATATAAATATTAATATAATATAATCTATAATATATATATATATATAATATGATATATATTTATATATTATATTATAATATACATATATATATATATATATATATTATATATAAATATATCTATAATTTATATATATATATATATATATATATAATATATATATATATATATATATATATTCCAAAAGTAATAATAAATGTAAATATTAGTAATGGAAAACAAAAACAACAAAGTTCAATAGCATAACTTTATGATAATAAAATGTTAAAACGTTAACAATTAAAATTTTAGAAGAGTACCAAGAAATGACAAAGAGTAAAAGGTCATATAGAAGAAAAACAATGGTTAAAACTTTGAAAATTGCTAAAATACTATAAAATGACCAAAAAAATGACAAAATAGCTCTAAAAAGCTTAAAAAAAATTGTCAAAAACAAAAGTAAACTGTCATTCAAATAAAGACTTAAAAGACATTTGCGGAAAAAATGCATCCCAAAATAGGATGAAATGAAAACGAGCCAATTTTATTCATGAGTTGGCCTTTTACGTCTCATTTTTGACTTGTAGAAAAACCCAAGCCCAAATGAAACGAGCAAACTCAACCAGTGCCATAAACGATTAAGAAAAGGGAAGAGTTTCATCGTCGGATTTATTACCAACGATAATTGGCACTCACATTGTTTTATGTGTTCCACAAAATTAGTTCAGATATTTTACGGACAGTTGAATCTAGAAATGTTAATGATTCCTTTTTTTTCTATTATTATAAAATAGTTTATTTTTGTTCTCTTAAAAGAAGTTTAAAAATTGAACTATTTTTAAAATTTCTAAAACTCATTAAAACATAAACATAAACATAAAAAAACATTAAACATAAACTTAAACTTAAACTAAAACTTAAACCTAAACCTAAACCTAAACCTAAACCTAAACATAAACATTAACATTAACATTAACATTAACATTAACATTAACATTACATTAACATTACATTACATTAACATTAACATTAACATAAATATAAGTAAACATAAAACACAGATTGTTAAGCTAGCTCTGCGGTATATTATTATATACATATATTAATAATAATATATTATATATATATATATATATATATAATATATAATTATATATAATATTTATATATATATATAATACGCATATATATATATATATATACATATAGTATATATATATATATATATATATATAATATATTATATAATATATATATACTAATAATAATATGATAAGTTATATATAATTTATATTAATATATGATATATATATACTTATAATATATATATATATAATATATACCTATAATATATATTATATATACTATATTATATATTATATATATATATATATATATATATATATATATATATATATAATATATTATACATTATATATATATATATATATAAATACAATATATATATATTAATATATATAATATATATATATATATATATAATAATTATATATATATTATTATATATATATAATATTAATATATATATATTATATTACTATATATATATATTACTATATATATATATGAAGTGGCAGGAATGCTAGAAGAGTTGTTTTGTTTTCTTCTTCCTATACTTCACGAATTGTAACTGAAGTTCTGTTTTCGTGTTCCTCCATTGCACAGGTAGTTGTTTATGGTTGCTGTTAGGACAGCTCCCGTATTAGGAACTTCGTTCGTTATACCGTTGGGGGCCTAGCACTACAGGTCTCGGGTATACACCTTTCTCTGTCGAAACCGCCTTTTTCACCAACAAGTGGCTATATGAGACACTTTCATTTCAACTTCGAAGCTACGAGGCTAATGAACCGTCAATCAAGTATTTATAACCCTTTTAAAATTTAGTTCTATAGATAGGGAATAAAACTCAGATTTTTTTCTGATTTCAACTATTTATTAAAATATCGTATTTACTATATTTAACAACCTTGCACAGATGCCGTTAAACTCGTTACTTTTAAACACATTAACTTTCCTCGCTAACATGCGAGTTAATAATTTCAGTGAGATTTCCGAATATTCCAAGTTCTCCGGAGAACCAGGTTGGGCAAAATTAATCGAAACAGACTATGATCGAAATAAAGTTTTCGATAATTTTTTATAGGAATTGATATATCGATTTTTTTTACACATATATTAATTGAAAGTAAATGCGCTCGTAATACTCGTATGGGAAAATACATATAAAACCATGGTTTAGAGTCGAAATTGTTGTAAGAATGCTACTGTAATGAATAAAATAAGTTTCTGTCTAATTTGGTTTTCTCTAAACGAAATAGGTTAACTTAGCTAATCTCATAAGCATTTTTATAACTATTAAACAGTACAATACCAATAACATTTATACAAAAGAAACATTATATCATGACAAATATTACATATTAAATACAAATAAATAAATCAAAATTATTCAGCAGTCAAATTATAAGTGCAAATTTTAATTTTAAAAGTTAAAATTACAAATATGTTCCAAGGCGATAGTGTAGCCTTGAATTAAACCATTTTCATATAGTTCTTTTTAAAAAGCCAACTAATAATTTAAAACGAAATTAATTAGTAATAATTACATTACCATACTTTCTGATATATATATATATGAGCTATAATATATACATAATATATAATAATAATAATATATCATATATATATAATACAAATACTATACAATAATATATTATATATATATTACTTATGTATATACTATATATACCTATATAATTTATATATTATATATATATATAACTTATATGAAGAGTATATACCAACTATACTATATATCCTATATATAATAGTATATATATATATAAATGATATAATATATATATCATATTAGTATATATATACTTATATTACTATATAATATATTATATGTATACTATATATATATAAATATATATATATATATATAATATTCTATATATAATATATAGATATTTAGTATATATATATATTAATTATATATATATACTATATATATTATACATATATCATATATATATATAATAATATATATATATATATAATATACAGTATATATATACCTTGTATATATATATCATATATCATATATATATATAATATATAATATATCATAGTATATATATATATATATATAGTATATAATATATATATATAGTATATAATATTATATAGTATATGATATATATAGTATATATATATATAATATATAATATATATATATCAATAATATAATATATAAATATATATGTAATATATATGGACATTACGTAGCGGATCTTTCTCTCTAAATATTTCGTGGGAAAAAAGAAGTAAAAATTTGGTTTAATTTCTTCAGTTTTTTCTTTATGCTCTAGTCCAACAAAATGACAGAACGCGCCTCTTGTCGCGATATAGTTTTTTAGCGAATGCAATTGAAATAAATTATATATATAAAAAAGATTACAAATATAGAGTTTGGCAACGTTAAGTAAGGTTATGTTGAATTTTTGTTAAGTTTACATAGATTTAAGCTTAAATATTTCTCTTTTTTAGTTGTTCTTTTTTTTTTTTGGAGGCAAATCTTTTTTCCCCCAACCGTTTGAGAAGCGATACGTAGGCAAACTTTAGATATTTTTGCTAATTGCGTTAAAAAAAAAAAAAAATTTAAATTGGAAAAATACACAAAATCTAAATTAATTTATCAGATAGATAGATAGATGAATTGAAGTATAGATATATATATATATATGATATATATAGCTATATTATTATATATATATATATACTATACTATATATATATTTATTATAATACTATCTATATATAATATATATAATATATATATATATACCGTTTATTATTATAGATATATTATATAAATTATATATATATATATATATATATATATATAATATATATATAGTAATATTATATATTATATATATATATTATATTACTATAGTATATTATAAATATATACTTAGTAATTATATATATATATATATATATTATATTACTTAAATATATATATTAATATATTATATAATATATATATAGTATATTTATATATATATATATATATATATATATATATAATATATATATAATATATAATTTATATATATATATACATTATATATATTATATATGATATATATATAAATATATATAGTATATATATATATATATAGTTGTATTATATATATATATTTATATATTATATATATATAATATATATATATATATATTATATATATATATATATATAATATATTATAATATAATATATTCTTATTGTTATTCTTGACTTTATTTCTAAGGCAATTTTTATTTAACTTTTTTTATTAACTTATTAAGTAGATAATAAAAATTAATTAAATAATTTATTTAATCATTAATTTTAGTTTCTTTAATCTTCACCTTTTTAATTTAATAATCTATTACTTTCTTTTTATTCTTTTTTTTATTTTTTTTAAAAAATTTCGTTTTTATATATTTTAATATATCTTTATTTTAAATTTTAACATACAAATATGCATAATTTTTTAATCTTAAATTTAAATTAGTTTAATAAAAATATGAAAAAAATTAAAATAACATTATTTTAATTTTTTAAATAAAAAAATTAAAAAATTTTTTTTTAATTTTTTTTCTTATAAAAATATTATTCAATTTATAGTTTATTTTAATTTACTTTTCTTTTTTATTTTTTTTTTTTTTTTTTTTTTTTTTTTTTTTTTTTTAGGCTTCTACTTTTATCTTTCTTTTTCCATCTTTTTTTATTTCATTTTATTTTATTTCTAGAATTGTCTTTCTTTCAAAACTTTCCAAAAGGTTTTTCAATTTTATTTTTCTCTTCCTTCTTTTTCTTTCTAGATCATTTTTTCTCTTTCCGCTTTTAACATTCTTGGCTCTTAATTTTATCATTTAAAAAAAAAAAAAAATTTATCGAAGAAATTAATTATTTTTAAACATCGATCGTCCCCGAATTTTCCAACTCAATAAAGTGAATAAATTTCATTTTCTAAGGGATTATTTGCAATACTCTTGTTCATTACTTCACATCTGGTTCCTTAAGGGAAAACCATTTCGGAAACTTATTTATTCATGACTATTGCCAATTCAATGAAAAAAAGGAGTTGAAAAGAGATTAAAAAAAACTGCTTAAGACAAGAAAAAGAAGTTAAAATCATTAAAATTATAAAAAAGTAAATTTAAATTTTTTGAAAAATTTTAAATTTTTTTGAAAATGTGAAGAACGTGTTTATTATATTTATTATTTAGATTGTGATTTTGGTGGTAAATAAAATTTTTAATTTAGGTGTATATTTGTATAGTGCTTGCTAAAAATGTTTATATAAACATTTTTTTTAGAACAATTACTCATTTAATTATTTTTTAATATAAAATCCACCTTTATGTAGTATTTATATTGTATTTATTTCATTACTCTTTTCTTTAACACAGATTGGAGTTAAATACACTCACTTGAATTTAGAATAAATTTACGTTAAACTAATAATTTTGATTTATTAGAGTAATTAGTTATTGTTTTTGCCAATTTATACATATATTTGGACAGATTGGTCTATACAAATATTACCGTTGGTTTTTATTTGGAATTCACGTAGTAATAAGGATAACTCTCTTCAAACAAGTAAGAGATATTCGAGATGTTTGCACCAACATTTTTTCAACAAGATAACATGTTTTTATAAACTTCAATAATTATTGAAAAATAAAACGTATAATAAGAAGGCAGCAATTAGGAAAACATTAAGGAAGTTAGTTGAAAGCAGAAACCTTGTTTTCAAAAGAAGTTCCTCAGCTAAATCGTCGCACGTTTGTAGCATACAGTATACAATATATAAATGTATTTTTAAAATCAAAGGCGGCCAATAATTATTATTCGCAGTTTAACACGTTGACTGCCAGGTAAGAAGCCAGAAAGCTTTCCTCTCCTTTCTCACTGTGTCTCGTGACATGCCAGAGCATAATACCTCTATTTTCCTACTTGACATGTAGGAGTGTCATACCTCCCATATTTTTTACTGTGCTTTGTGATACCCGCGCAAAGGTGCTATTCGCACACGTCCGTACTCTCTTTAGTCTCCAAGGCAAACCAACTCTCTCGTTATCATTCCGCGCCGCGCGCCTAATAACTACACGTAATCGCCTGTGATCAAACACTCTCATCCTATCTCCCTCGACGACGTTAACCTTGTCTTAAAACACCAATGAATTGTTATTCTGACACTAATTGCACAATGACAAAGAAAATTTCAAATAGTTAAAGCCAGTAATTAAGAGTCCTGAAATTTCATTTAAGCCATTAATAGACATATTTAAAAAGGTAGTATTCTCATAAAAATTGAGAACCGTTTTTCTAATAGTGATATATTTTCCAATCATATGATATTACTAACTTTATAAATCCATATAATATTGGCAGTAACTGTTATCGTGGTTGTTTTGACGAAGACTCAGATGATTTTTGAATACATAATATTGGATTTCTATAATATTTAACAAACGGAAGTTTTTTGTTGCCTCTGACTGTAATAAAATTTTCTATTTAATCTCACCGGAGAAGTGTGGCGAGAGCGTAAAATTCTTGAATATAGCCTGTACTCTCGAATTTTTCTGTATCATTCAATAATATAATAAAAATTTTATTTATATAGAAAAAAATTTCATTTCTCAAATTTCCAGAGATTGTTTGAATCAACCTTGCACGCTTTCTAAATTTTTTGAATTTTTAGAGGGCGGTACTTTTTTCTCACAAAAAGCTCTTACGGTGTATTAATTCCAAAAAGAGTAATTTAAAAAAATTAATGTGATTTTTTTGATACTCTCCTTTAAACTTTAATTCCAAAATTCACAAGAGCAAACATAAAGATAGTTGTAGAAATTCATACCAAATTATAAATATAAACTTAGCCATTACAAAACGTGCTTACTGATACCCTCTACGTTTATCTTTTTTACAGGACTTGACAATTTCCAATACCCTGAACCTTTAACTTTATTTCCATCTAATTCATACTTTAACATTAAGAATCTGTCTTGTCCTGGGAAAATGTACAGTAACCATAACACCAAGATCCCTTTTATATAACTCTCCCGTCTTCAGCTTAAGAATTAATAAAAACTTGTAGTTGAATATTAAATTGTTCAGCATTTACTTAAGGATAATCGTGAGAAAAAACTTCGTTAATACAGAAAGTACTAGTATATTCTCTCTCATTATAATTAAAATGTTAACATTAAATGAAATTCATTATTATATAGTTGAAGAGCTTAAAATCTGAATTCATTTAACAAAGTGAATAATTTTTCTAGCATATGAGAGACCCAAATTGACACATTGATAGCTTCTCAGGTGAAAAAGTCGTCCCAACTTTTCAATAGCAGAAACAATAGTAAAATTAAGTTCTATATTAAATATTACCGTTGTATACGGAAGTTCTTAACCACCAAAATTATATTTCCGTATATATTTAATTATATGAAATAATGATTACAATTTTATTTGTTATATTACTAAATTGCACTATATTTAGTCATAACTATCCGATGGTAGACTCAATATTAACATGACTAAACCTCCATTAATATGAAGAATGGGTTTTATACTTCGTGAGAACAAAATACTCTCTCAGCTGGCTTTTGTTCTTATATTTAATTTCAAGCATTTACTAGAATTATCCAATTTATGGAACTATCATTTAATATGTAAATACACTCCATTTTTGGCAAGTAGAACTGTTGTTAAGAACCTGAACATATTTATTTTAGTTCACAATGCATATTAAAACTATTGTATTTAGTATATAAACTAAAGGATACTCTTCCAAAGCACCTCTAGAGAAATAAAAAAATAAATGTGATCTTGCCATTTTGAGAGAAATGACACATATTCTAAAAGACACGCAAATTAGACTGAAATTAAAAAATTAAATCTCAATTAAAGTTATAATTTAGATGTCTTCTCAACAACAAAAAATCAATATGATTGTTAATGTTCTATATTGAAATTTCTAAAAATGAGTCTTATGGAGTTTTAGTCCAATTCCTTATCCTCCCCACATAATTTCATGCTAAGTAAATTTCGACAACATAATATAAACCACTGTTTTAACTACACAACATAAATATAAATAAATTAACTAATAACAATAATAATAAAAGTCACCAAAAACTTTTAACAATTAAAATAATTTTTCATCATGAATAAACGAAAATAAAAGTCGAAATTCTTAATAAACATGTGTTTCACGCACCTATATTTTATCTAGTGAACGCCTTTGTCTTTCGTTGATAAAGGCATAAAAGAAACGTGTTTTGTTTCAGTACATTTAAAATATTATTAATATTAATCACTGGTGTTCTTGATATTTTGTGGCACGTATATTGACCTAATATATAAATAAATTTTTTTTCGAAAAATGACTTTTGCCAAAACTTATGACCCCGAATACAGTATTATGATTTTGCATGGATGAAACCCGTCTATTTACCACACAAAAGCACAGGAATAAATGAGAAAAATTATAGATATTTTTTATTTGAAGTGTTTCTTAGAATTAATCGTTTTGGTCATTTTACATGAAGATTCTACAAGGAAAACCATAAAGTGGAATTACCAAACCTATTAACATTTTTTAGTTGTGTATTTATTATCTCTTTAAATTATAATAAAAAATAAATTTGTCACACCAGTTACTATAGAATTATTT
Source organism: Trachelipus rathkii (assembly GCA_015478945.1). NCBI lineage: Eukaryota > Metazoa > Arthropoda > Malacostraca > Isopoda > Trachelipodidae > Trachelipus > Trachelipus rathkii. Next base: position 9,527 of record JABUQX010019998.1, read on the forward strand.
ACTCCTTCATGCTCACTTATAACCTCTTTGAGCAATTACGAAATTTAGTAACTCTTAAGATATATGACATAGTGATAATATGTACGATAAACTCATTCTATATCATTTGTCGAATAATATTTTTTATTGTGATAAATTACTGTAAAATTGAGTTTAGTTAACTAGAGTATTTGTTACAAGTCATTTGGTTCCGCTATTGAAGGAAATAAATCAATAGTGTAGTTTTATTTGGTTTGATATAAATTTTATTCAAGACATATTACTATATATAAAAGTGTAAATCTTATAAATTATTTGGTAATGTTCTTATGGAAAAAACAGCCAATATTAATATAGAATTATTTAGGAATCGCTTTTATGAGTTTTAAAAAAGATGCTTCTTGCGATTAATATAAATAACAATCTACCTCATTTATTTGATAATTTGGTCCTTACAATAAAAATGATTGTATGAATTCAAAACTCCAACAATGAATCTGAATCATTAAATTAACTTCTTCAAACGAAGTATTATACAATTGAATTTATTATTCAAAGACTTTCTTCGGTTTTTGTGTAATATGTGTTGCGTGAACGCCATCATCTGGTCAACTCCAATCAAATGCTACTAGATGTTGCTTATTAGTGGAACGTCAAAACATACTGTTGGCATAAAGCATTTAAACACCTAATTTACTTAACATCATTTGTATAACATTACTGTTTACCTTTATAATGAAATTAAAGTGTATAAAATAAATAGAAAAAAAATGATTAGTCAAACACTAAAGTTTATTTAATACTTAACAAATAATTATATACTGAATGTAAAACATAATTTAATAATGAACTAGAAAATTAAATCAAACACAACAAATTACATTAAAATCCTCTTTAGTTATGTATATTTTAAAAAGATAATTAAATAAATAATTAATTTATAATCTCAATCCAGATAAAGTGTTATTCTCCATTACCCCGTGTAGGTAGTATTCCCTAAATCATATAATTATGTCAGTCACGTTGAACATCCCCTCTTTATATTTCAATAATATTTCTTTACCTACTAAGTGCTGGTTATGCACTCATGAACCATCTTTCCTGAATTATTATAATAAACAACTAAATATTAAATGCATATTATAGAGGCGTGAAAAAGATTGTATCTCAATTAATATATAAGTTATTATTAGAACTTATCCTAAAATCTTTGGAACTGGGCTTCTCAAGTAGGATACATCTAAAAAATTTAAGTTAATATTGCCAACCCGCAGCTCATATAAACTGAATCATCTATATATGATTGCTTATAAACATTTTCTATTGAGTTTTTTTTTATACTCTCCATGGTACAAATCAATGGAATAAGCATATCCTAGAGGAGACGCAATAAATAAACCAATTCTTATATGATAACCCCTCCCTCTACCCTCCCTCCGTGTTGGGCTTCCCCGAATAAATTGCTTTGTTGGATGTCGTCCAAAGTACGGAATCATTGACTCATCAATAGAAAAATTTGACGAACCCGCAGCTCAGATAAACTGAATCATTTATATATGCTTGCTTATAAACAGTTTGCGCCTCCCTGCACTAACCATAATTTTTAAAGTTTTGCTTCGTGGAGCCCATCAATTATTATATAAAATTCATTGGTTCTTATTATGAATTAGCAAAACTCTTGGTCTGCGGGGCAAATAGTATGTAATTTGCTTTTACACTATTTATTACCTTATTTGTAGGTGTATTCGAAGAACGTTTAGCAAAGTAGGTCCTCTATAAGTATACGAAAATGTTATAAAAACTAAGAGGATATTTGTGAATGAATCATTATTCAAAAAACTTTTAAATTATTAACGTTCGAAAATCTATTTAGTTTGGTTAAAGGGTTTCAACTATCAATAATTAACAAATGTAAAATGTACGTAAAATGTTTTGAATATCTAAACCCATTTTAGGTTTTAAGTTATTTATTATTTAAAAACTTGGTAAAAATGGTTTTTATCTTTTACTTTGACGTAAATGTGGTACCTTAAAACAGAGCTATAAATGCCGATTAAGTTGTAGGCCAAAGAACAGATCCTGGTTATGATTCGAAGTACCTTTCACTAATCTGAGACAACTGTAGAATCAGATTCTGTCTACTCATTCGGTTAGTTTTTTCATCACAACTTTCTTCTCTCATCCCTGGAATATTCATCATGGTGATGCCACTCCATCATCTTCTATGATTTACATACTTAATACATCACTTCTTTCTTAAGCTTCAATAACGTGTCCTCGAGTTTCTGTTGCAGACTATAAAATCATCCTGTGACCTCTCATCTTAAATTCGTTGTTCTATAAATGCTTTTTGTAGATGACCATAGAATCGATCATCCTTTGAAAAATGGGATATCTCTTTAGCCTTCTATCCTATTACACTTTATCTTTATAATAAATATTTGTTCTGAAATCTTATACCTAATCAGATAAAAACTTTAGATATATCTACCCTTATTCCATCTTTAACTTTATATATATATATATACTATTTATCACTATCTACTATATATAAATATATTTATAATAAATATTTGTTCTAAATCTATATACCTATAGACTAAAAACTAAGATATATCTACTACTTATATATCATATCATCATACACTATATATCCTACCTATATAATCATTACTATATATATCACTCATCATTCTCATATAATCACTCCCCCCCCCATATACTATCACTATATCATTACCCCTCATACTACCTATACTACCTCCTATATACTACTTATCATACTAATATACTAACTGATTACTATATACCCTATACTATATACTATATATACTATACTATCTATATACCCTAAATACATTTCTCATGAGTTCATATCATACCTCCCCGCATGAAATGTCAATTTCAGCCATGCCATCAGTATCACCTATGAGGCATGCCCAGCTAAGTTGGCACGATGAACGCAATCAAACATCAATCTTTAATGCGGTCATCGCCAATGTTGCGTGCAATACGCAATCAATTTTTTTCTCCCAATTTTCAACAGTAATAATAATGGAGTGTACATTATTATCTATACCTAAAATACTAGCGACATATTTGAAACACCCATTGCAAATACCTATCAGTTTTTAACAGCGATCCATGACATAACTCATACTTCATCTATTCATGCATCTCAACTGCCTTGCTCTACCCTTACGTACTTGTACATGCCTGCTTTGCTGCCTGTAGAAAGGTCTACAATTTTTCAAAATTATCTTTCAAAGATACTATACCTTCTAGCGCAACATAAGCAAGTATCACCACATCAGATAACAACTGACACACTACTCTGTGAGCCCCACCAATTGATTCTTGATTGACCACACAAAAATTCAGGACCGCCCTCGTGCTGACTTGAAAATTTTCAACAAGACAACCGTAAAGCACAATTTTGGTGTCCGCGTGAAACAAGCACAACCGATGCGGCATCAAATGGGTTAAACAGCTAACTCTACCCCCAGAGACACACACCCTTCAATAATTTAAAAAATCTCGAAGGCTACCATTATCCCTTAAATCTTCCCATAAAACATCAACAGAGCCAATAATGTTAATACCTATATGAACCTACTCTATATATATACTCATCATATAATCATCAATATACTAAATATATAACTATATACTCTACTACTATATATATATATCCTATATCTATATATATAATAATATATCTAATATAATAGGTAACTTAAGTGTAATCTTCCAAGTACGCCACTGATATATATATATACTATATATATACTACTATACTATATAATATATATATTATATCATATCTATTCTATATATATATACTAATATAATACTATATACTATATATATTATATATACCCCCCGTATATCTAACTCACCATATCTAATACTATCTAATACTATCATATACTATATAATACTTTATATATAAATACTGAATAATTACTACCCCAATCAATACCCTACCTCAACTAATCAACCGTCACCTATATAATCATGAACCATTACCCTAAGATCTAATATATAATATATATATATATATATATATATACACCCCAACCCGTAGTATACTACTATCATCATATATATAATATATACTACCCCCCTACCCTATATACTACTATCCTATACCCTCATATATACTATATGATACTATATATCCCCTACTATACCCCCTCACTTAACTCCACCTATAACTTATATAATTATCATACACGCACGACATACACACCTTTAAAAGAAATACCAATATCTACGGCATTAAATACCTGTCTACGGACGGGAGGCTGGACGAAGAAGAATACACACTGGAATTGTTTTAAGGTGGCATTAGACATGATAAATGTTTGAGCAAACGAGTATCAACTACTCTAGTCGCGCAAGGAATTAAATGGCATTCTGTGCTGCTCATTCTAAAGGAGCGGAAAGAGGAAGAAGCAAATTCTAACGAGTTAACCACTATTTTTGAAAACATGTCAAGAAAGAGACGCCTCGAGCTGAAGAGGAGCAGTAAGTATTATTGCTTATTCACTAGCCTGAGCAACAGAATTTTTTAGGTGTCCATCCCCGCAGAATCGCAATAATTTTGCACGATTCTTGGGATGAAACATAAGTTGCAAAGATTTCTGTAATTTGAAGATGAGGACAGTAATTCCTAAGGCAGCGTCCCTGTGGGCTAGTAGCACGAGAAAACAAGCAGAGTTAAAACCAAGGTTTTCTAGGTTTAAAGTTGATCCTTGGTGTCATTCTGCTCGGGGGCGGTAAAGATTCATGTATACCCCAGGCGTGCTAACGACTCGATGCTAGAAGAGAATTAGTTCGCCTTTGCACACTCGACGCGGACTCCATTTCCGCGGAAGCGCTTGTAGCCATTCCATGTTAAATCCTCAAGAAGCTGTCGTACTATGTAGCATCGAAGTGCAATAAAACGGTTTTCTCGCAGTCGTGGGGTCATTTCCTGCAAGAATGACTTGGCAGAGTTAGAAATCCAAAAAAGATAGAGAGCGATCGGAGAGAAACCGCAGAGGAGGAAGAATTGAAACAGAATAGAAAGGATTAAAGAGATTATCGGCAAAAGGTCTCAGAATGCTTGGATTCAATCTCAAAGATGATTAGCCCCAGATAGCGGTAGGGAGCTGGCACTAACAATCCTCCGAGGTCAAATATATGAATTGAATAAGTGTAGCAAGTTCACAAATTGTTCTTCAGAATTTAGAGGAAAGCAATTGGACATGGTGAACTTTGAAATAAACAACGAATGATGATATTCAGAAGAAATGTGAAGAGCGAGAATGTGTTCTATATTTGGAAGCCTAATTTTCGAAAGAGCTTAGGATAGATCAGTTTGAGTTAGGTAGACAAGATATACAAGAACAGATGCAAATAGTGGTAGATTCGACCCGCTAGCTTGAGCCATTAGCTAAATCATTTGGAAACTTACATCAATGACACGCGGAGGCAAAACATTTTGCACACATTGGCACAAACCACGGCCTTCTGGCTGAAATTGTACGTAAGAGGCTAGTAGAAGTCAACACAGTAGAGTTTGAAGTCAGACACTCAAAAAACTAAGTTTCGGTTAAGAATCAAAGAACGGAACAAACAACAGCATCTGTAAACATGACACACACTGCCTTCGGTGAAAATTGAAAGCAGAAAGCTAGAGTCAACAGAGTAGAGTTTTGAAGTCAGAACGCTCAAAACCTAAGTTTTCGGGTAAGAATAAGAGATGAGCAATTTAGCCAGGATGGAAGAGGTGATGTTCAATCCCAAAATTAAAATTAGATTTTAAAACAGAGAAGGTTACACAAATTTATGAAGAAAGGAGACCGTACATCAAAACAGGCCATCAATTCCGTGACGGCATGACCACTTCATTCAAGCCGGAGGCCGTCAATGGCTTTTAATGTGATGAGAGTAGGGTAGATAAGGGGTTATTTTGGCAAGCCATCCTTAAAGGTGTTATCTGAGACTCAATTTCGCGTGGCTGCCATTCTTTTTCACATTCATTATAATTTTCTTCTTTAAACAGAGTAGTGTTCCCTCTGTAATTGTATTTTTATTGTGTGTGAATATGTGTGGATATCGAGCTCAAAGGAGAACAATTGGCAGCCTGGGAGTGCATGACAATGTATTCTAAAATCAAGACTCCGTACATATATGCCCAACGCGTGGGATAATACTCAATTCATTATCGGCGCAGCCGCCATACTTCCCCTCCCATATATATCCTACCTACTATAAATATACTACCTATATACACTACTACTATTATATACTATTTTGTCATGTAGAATAATTCTATAAACTACCATACATACTACTACTAATTATATATATTATATATAATATACTACTATATATATAATATATTAATATGTGTATATATAATAATATATATATATATAATATTATATTATATATATAATATATATATACTATAATATATATATATTATATAATATACTTATATATATACTATATACTATATACTATATAGTACTGTGTATATATATATGATATATATATATAAATTACATACTAATATATTATTAATTAAATATAGTATGATATATACTATACCTACTATATATATATAATCACGGTGGGCGGTGCGGTGGGCGTGGCCTGCGCAAAATTTTGGTGGCGGTGCGGCTGCGCTGGGGTTGCTCTCGGTGGCGGTGGCACGGTGCGGTGGGGCATTGGAAAAGAGTCGGTGCGAGCTGGTGCGAGGCGGTGGGGCGGCTAAAATCGACGGTGGTGCGCTGGGCGGTGCTGGTGCGGCGCACTCCCGGTGGCGGAGCGGCTCGGGCGGTTGCAAAATCCGGTGATCGGCCAACACTAATATATATAATATATTTTATATATACTACTATATATATATATATACGGCTATATATATATATATATATATACTAATATACTAATATACTAAAATCGATATATCATATCATATATAATTATTATATATATATATAACTTAAGCCAATGCACTTTAATTCCCTTTATCAGAGTTCTCTTTACAATTACCAGCAGTGAGCTACTTTAGTCGGAGGCAATGTGTATACTTATGTCTCTTCATGAAATAAATGGAAATTGATTACACATATATTATAAGGTTAATGCAACCTTATGCGCTCGGCTCAACCTAATCAAAATGCTCTAGCCATGATTGTTCTAGACTCTGATAGACATAACACGGCCGGCAATTTTCTGCTCCATGGGACAGATATGGAAACAGTGATTTTTGCATGTTATCATCATCAACGGTTGTTCTAAACTGAATATGTATTTATGTTTTATTGAAGTGTGGGTAATAAGTTTAGCGTATCAATGCACTATGCATAAACTGCAATTAATTAAGTACGGAAAATCGCGCCTAAAACGGCAATTTTTCTTTTTTTTTTTTTTTTTTTTTTTTTTTTTTTTTTTTTTTTTTTTTTTTTTTTTTTTTTTTAAAAGTTGGGGCCTATTCGGATGTTCGAGAACCGTTTTTATACTCGCCGTATGCAAGCGGTATTGAGGGGCGAACCACAAACCCTTACCGAACGAAGAACTCGTTTTAACCCCAATGTGCCAACCGTGTTATATAATATATATACCATATATATATATATATAACTATATATATAATATATACTATTATATCCGTGTTATATATATATATATTATATATATATATATATATATATATAATAATATATATTATATATATATAGTATATATATATATATATATATATATATATATATATATATATATACCTATATTATATTATGTGTGTGTGTGTGTGTAACGCTTACAAGCAGCGCAATTCAACACGAGGCAATTTATGTAATATAATAATATACAAAAATGAAAAGGTCTTAATTCAAAAGCCTTTTAAATGTCCTTAGTTGTACTTACGTCACATTTACACCTCTATTAAGGCTCTTTAAGGGAAAAAATAAAAATTAAACCCCCCTCTCCCTAAAAACAAATCCCGACCTCCCTCCCCAAAAAAAAAGAAAGCATAAAAAAATGAGAAGATAATAAAAGGAAAACATTTTATAATGAAAAGGTAAATAAAGATAAAAATGGTCTAATAAAAAGGATAAGAAAAAGGTTAATAAAGGTCAAGGTTTGTTCATTTAAATCTTTTTAATTGAAATAAGAAAACTTCAAATTTCAAAAACAAAAAAAAAGAAATAAAAGAAAAAGAAAACAAAGATAAATAGAAATTTTCGAACTTTCAAAAATAAAGATTAAAAAAAAGAAACAAAAGCAAAAAAGAAAGAAAACAAAATTAAAAAAAAGAAAAAAAAATATACAAGAAAAAAAATTTCTCCGATTGTAAAACGAGTTATTACCAATTTGCAATTGTCTTAAAATGAAGATTACGTTTATGCTGTATTATTATTATTATTATTATTAATTATCTATTATTATTATTATTATTATTCAGTATTATTATTATTATTATTATTATTATTATTATTATTATTATTATTATTATTATTATTATTATTATTATTATTATTATTATTATTATTATTATTATTATTATAAAAGTATGAAGATTAGAGTATAATCTCAAGTTAAATAAGATCAAAGGATGTCAAAACTTGAAAGATGAAATATGTGCGTATGAGGGTGTGCATGTATGTGTGTGTTTGTGTGTGTGTGTGTGTGTGGGGATGTTTAGTGCGATTGAATACATAGAGAAGATAGTACACCTAATTGAAATCAATTTAACATAAAACGATAGATATAAAAACAAATAGGAAGTGATCCATTAAATTGATTCATCTGAAATAAATAAGTAATAATAAAAATAAATATTTAAACAACAACTGTAAGTAAGAATGAAAGCGAAATGTGAAACCAATATTACAGACATAGAATGTAAAATAGCGTAAGAAAGAAAATAGTTGATTAACATATATATAAACATATAAACACATATGTTAGTTATATATATATGATATATGTATATATTTATATATATTTATATATATAAGAGTATATATATATATATATATATATTAAATATATATATATATATATATTGTTATTATATGATAATAAGGTTGTTACATATACATATATATATATATATTATGGTAGATATATATGTATATATATATTATACATATATATATATACGCATATATTATTTATTATTATATATATATATATATATATATATATTATTATTATATATATATATATATATATATATATATATTATTATTATATATATAAAAAGTTTAAATATATTAGGAGAAAGATAGCATATATATATATATATATACATATATTATTGTATATACATATATGTTATGTTATTATGCATATATTATTATTATTACATACATAGATAGATAGACAGACAGATATAGGGATATAGACAGATAGATAAGATAGATTGTGCCTTTTTTTAAATCTTACTCTCAAATTAGCAATTGCCATCTACGAGCTAATTAGTGCATTCCTATGTTACCAAAGTGCCAGCATGGCACAAATGACCTTATTATTGGAAACTTTGGTAATTGTTGCCTTAAGCGGACTCTCTATGAACTACTTCTCCTTAGTGTCAGGGCCATATCATGGAAATTATGAACAGCACTAAGGGTTTGAATCATGTATATATATATATATATATATATAGTATATATGTTGGTTATTGTTACATATTGTTGTTATTAAGATATAAGATATATATATATAAATATATATATATATATATATATATATATATATTATATATATATATATATATATATATTATATATATATATATATTATATATATTATTATTACATATTATTATATATTATTATTACATATTATTATTATTATATATATATTATATATGTTATTATATATATATTATTATTATATATATATATATATATATATACATATATATATATATATATATATATTATTAAAAACATACATATATATATATATATACATATATATATATATATATATATTATTATTACATATATTATTATACATACATACATGTATGTATTATTATTATTATATATATGATATATATATATACAATATATATATATATGTATATATATATATATGTAGTATATAAGTATATGGCATATGTCGCTGTCTGTTATTTTGCTTTGACCTGTGATCTCATAGGTGTGTGTTTTACTGCTGAATGATATACTGCGTAAAATGTCGTTGAGTGGGGTATTTTGGGGTTTGAATTGATTTTTGGATGGAGGAGGGGGAATGCAAGAGAGATATTAATCTTATTGGAACACTGAATAATAATGAATTAATTGATTGAGGTATAAAAACATCTAATGATTAAATTCTAACTACAGATATTTGGAGATTATATAATGCAATTCTAAAAGAAAAATATTCATCTTATCCTCCTTTTCAACTAATTCCCTAAATAGCCTAGGCAAATTATATTGTAGACTGGTGGCAAACTATTGGTCCATGGCCAAACCAAACT
>JABUQX010019998.1:22500-25000 GCA_015478945.1 Trachelipus rathkii
TTTTGGGGTTTTGAGAATGTTTTTTTAGGTGATGTTATTTGATGGAATGAGGGTAATATTTTTTGGTAATATTTGTTTTAACGAATATAATGGTAATTGAGGAATTGGAAGGAGTGTGTTTGTTATTTTCTGTGAAAGGAAAGTGTACCTCTTTTTTGCTTTGTTAAATGCTTTTGTGATGAAAAACTCAGGATAGTAAAGTGATTTGAAAGTATTGTGGATGTATTTAGTTTCTTGTGCTAGAAGAGGGGGAGAGCATATACGAAAGGCACGAAGAAATAGAGATGACAGAACAGCTAATTTTGTGTTTGGGGAATGAAAGATAGCTTATGTATAATAAGTTAGAATGTTTATTTTCTAAAGTATAGTAAATTGCAAGCAATTGTTATTCCATGGTGATTGGCGGTATTTGAGAAAGGGGATAGAGTTGTTGGAAGGCATTTCTATCGTATACTGAACTGAAGGATGAATAGAGTTAATATAGTTTAGGACATCATTAGGGTTGGTGTTGTGAGGGAGGGAGACAAAAATGTCATCTACATATCTAATCCATAAACTATTGTTTAATAAAGGGTTTGGTAAAATATGATAAAATTCTATCTAATCATTCCCCAAACACAAAATTAGCTGTTCTGTCATCTCTATTTCTCCGTGCGTATATGCTCTCCCCCTCTTCAAACACAAGAAACTAAATACATCCACAATACTTTCAAACACTTTATTATCCTGAGTTTTTCATCAATAAAAGACATTTGAACAAAGTGAAAAAGAGGTACTGATAGCACCTTCTTCCTGAATAGCAAAATCTCCTTTTTACTCTTTTGTCCTCACTACTATTATATTCTGTTAAAAACAAATATTACCAAAAATATTACCCTCATTCTATCAAATAACATCACCTTAAAAAACATTCTCAAACCCCAAAACGAAAAGAAAATCTCCTCAAAGCTGTATATATCACATCCCCTGCAATACTTGCAATAAAACTTCATATATAAGTGAAACCATAGATTTGCAAAGAAGAAAATCAACATACAGATGACCTGCACAAGGACAGCATAAATTCAGCTTTTTAACAAGTCATAGGCGTAACACAGGCCACTCTATCATTATCAACAATATAAAGATGATCAGAAATATCAATCACACGAACCATCGCAAAATCATGGAATCCTTTTGCATTTATAATAGTAACAACAACAATAAGCATCCCGGTGAAGTTAAGATAGATTTTATACAAAATAATCTGAAAGCATCAAAATATTTCAACAACACCATGTGAAGAAAATAGCAGACCAACTGAAATACACAATTGAACTGATGAAGATCAAGAAAGAAACCAGTCCTAGCCTGAAGAGGTCTCAGTGTAAAGTCGACGAAAGTATCAGCTTTCTTTTGAAATTTATTTCATTAAAAAAGTGTCTTTAACAATGTTTTTAATTTGTGTACATTTAGTAATAAAATGAAGTGACACTAAAACATAATACTAAAAAAGAATCCAAGGGCTTCCTCTCTAAAGTAAATATATCACTACGACAAAGTAGTTCTTAAATATATATATATATATATATATATATATATATATATATATATATATATATATATATATATATATATATTATTTTTTTATTATATATATATATTTTTTTAGGTTTATATATATATATCAAAGAGAAATATAGATATATATATATATATATATAATACAACTTATTCTTCTAGAAAATCAATTATTTTCTAAAAATTTCTTTTGAAAATATTTATTTAATTGAATTAATTAAATGTATTCCTTTTTTATAATTTAAATTATTAACTAATTGAAATTATATTTAATTTTCATCCTAAGTTTTAAGACTTTCAGTGTTTTTGACTTACATTTCTAATTTTAGCTAACCCCGGCCCCGGCCCCGGCCCCGGCAAAATTCCAGCCCCGGTCGGTCCCTATAGGTGGAGCAGTGCCAACACATACGCACATACCTCCTTCAAAGTATAAGCAATGACATCTTTGTCTTATCGCCTCAACCACGTTCAATGATATACTAATGTCCTTCTAGCCACAAATTTGCTCTTTCATGCTTCTTCTAATAGCATCTCTGTTAATGATGAACACAGCTTTTTTGAACTCTTTATTCTAATGCCTCCGTTTTTTTATTGAAGCTAGTACCAAATGGTTGACAGGGAAATGATGGACAGGTCAAATGGTCGTTAAAAAAATGGCTTTTGCTTAACGAATCAGCTGTGTATCTGACCAATCAACAATCTAACTTACCATCCTTATCCAGAACTCCAACCAACTTAATCCTAACTTTAACTTAACTTAACTTAATACCAACTTAGTCCTAATCTAACTCAATCTAATAACTTAGGTCCTGAAATATCAATTTAACCCAACCCAACCCAACCTAACCCAACCTAACCCAACCTAATCCCAACCTAACGCTCCGGAGGCCTGTGGCATAAAATTTCGATGTCGTAAGCAATCATAAAGACCTGTCGACCA
>JABUQX010019999.1:0-13118 GCA_015478945.1 Trachelipus rathkii
TTTTACAATCTCGACGTTTGGTTTTTACACGCTCTGTATGAATGGCACTAAAGTTTGCACTTTTCCTTTCACGTTAGAGCTTTATCACCTAAAACTAACATCTTGTGTTGCCACTTTTCTTTCGCATTGACATTTCCAACCTGTAAAGTGACTCTTTGTTTGCAAACTTCATAGCGCTGCGTTTGAGTTTTTTTTATTTCACCTCTGTAACTGTACACATATAGTTGCATCTTTTACATCTACGCTATTGTTTCACCTCTTTAACTAAAGCTCTTGTTTGAGCACTTTTTCATTCGCCGTTTTTTCAACCCGTACTGCACTCTTGTTTGTGAAGGTCTTATTATATTACCCACTAAGCTTTCACCTGTAAACAGCTATGTAGCTAATCTTTTCCTTCTGGCATTAGTATTCACCTTAAGTGCTTCTTGTTGCAATCTTTTCATGAGGCTCGAATGTTCACCCTCAAATAGAATGCCTCTTGTTTGCAAACTTTAAAATCGAAGATTAGAGTGAATGCTTAAATTCTTACTTAGGAGCCACATCTCTTCCACAAACCGACCTCCAGTGCTTCTTCGTCTGAAACTTTTTCATATTGCTTGAGTATTCACCGCTTTTCGTAACCATGTCTTTTTGCATTTTCATACGCGTTGTTTCACTCTGTAACTTGTCTTGTTTTGCAGAAAATCTTTTAAATTCGCGTTGTACCTCCTGTTTAATCCTAGCTGCTTTGCTTGCACTTTTTATTGGCAGTTGTTTCCCTGTAACTGCTTGGGTTGGCAACACATCTTAAATTCACGTTGTTTTCATTAGTAACGCTCTTGTTAGCACACTCTCTTTTCCTTCACGCTGTTTCTAACGCTGTTTAACTTTTTTCATTTTGAATTTTTCACATTTCGCTCAAAGGGTGCACCTAGATATTAACTAGTTCTCTGGTTGCAACTTTTTATTCAGACTTTGTTTCAGCCTTTAAGTGCTCCTAATGTTTTTAGACATTTTACCTTAAATTTAAATTTTTACACTTGATTACAAATGTCTTGAAACAATTATTGTCACTCAGTAAGTAATAGCACACTTCTTCAGTGCGTCACTCCCTTTTTATATCGAGCTCTTACTAGTAAATTTGTACATGTGAAAATTTCTCTATATAGGAATATAAGAGCCACGTCATTTACTATTTAGCGCACATGAGTGTAATATCAACTTTCTGTATTATTGCTTTGCACACATCAATTTATCATGTCGTAATGTTTCTTATTACGCTCAGTAATTACGTAATTTCTTATAGTTGACTATTTGTTTCTATGTATAAAAACAAATATTGCGAAAGCGTTGTTTTTTCTACACTTGATAATAAACTCGTGTTACCTAGTGTGGCTTTTAAGGTTACGCGGCTTGAGTCTCACTCTGTAAAGTGCTTGTTAGAAGCGTACTTTTCTTCATTTCGCGTTGGTTGCATCACTTATAACCTGTGGATAAAAATGTTTCTTCGTAAGCCTATTTCATTCGCGTTGTCTGTTTACCCCGTAACGCTGTTGTTCTGAACTTTTCAGTTCTTTGTGGATTATCTCAGCCTGTAATTCTGCTCTTCGAATTGGAAACTTTTCATGTATCACGACGTATGTTTCTCCAACTTGCCAAAACTTAGCTCCATATAATTTGACTTTTTTCATTCGCGTTTTGTTTCACTTGTAACTGCTCTTGTTGTCAGCTTTTTTTCTTCACGTTTGTTTCATCTATTGCTCAAATCGCCTGGACTCTTGTTGCAACATTCACTCCGGCGAGTTTTTTAACAAGATAACTGCCTATATTTTTTAGTTAGGCACTATTTATTCAAAATCAATATTTACAGCATTTTGTCTAGAACTGTAATACTTAGTGCATAAAAGAGTTTGCACGTGTTATCTTAATTTTTACGCGTTGTTTACGAGCTCCTCTGATGAAATTGCCTTTTTTTGTCAATCATTTGCATTCGCACGCGTAAATTGATTTTATATCAGACACATCAGAGCGAGAGTCTGTTAACTTTTTGTAGAATGGTGAGAGTTTCATGAATTCGTTTTGTATTGAGTCAATCCTGCACTTTTCAGTTGTAACAACAGCTTTGCTTATTTTCGCTTTGTTTCAACTGTAACTGCTCTTGTTGCACTTTTTATTCCCCCCCGCTGCTTCACTTGAAACTGCTTCTTAGAATGAACAGCACTTTCATTAAATCTTGTGTGATTTATTCACCTGTAACACTGGCTCTTGTATTGCACTTTTCATTCACTGTTGTTTCACTGTAAAAGCTCTGTTTGCAAATGCTTGTCCTTCGATACGAGTATTACACTCTTTACAGATAGCTCTTATTAGGTTACACTTTTACATATGCGGCGTTTGTTGCCATTTATCACGATAACTATCTACTGTTGCTCTAGCATCTTTTTATTCGACCACGTTGTTGTTTCACGGAGACAACTGCTCTAAGTTGAGCACATTTATTCATCCAAAAGTTGTTTCACTTATAGATAACTGCTTCCTTGTTGCAAAACACTTTTTCCCGGGTAAAGGTTTTGACATTATCTATTACGTCCAGGTTACTAATATTTCCGTTTTCCTATTTCCGTCAAATATTTTCTTTGTTGCATAGCAACTTTTTTCATTATCGAGACCACGTATTGTTATTGTTCACCGTTATTGTGTTTCTTTGTTTGCACACTATGCACTTCTCGTTGTGTTAACCTGTAACTACTTGTCGCAAACTTTCATAATCATGTCTGATCTCACCTTGTAACTGCTCGTGTTGCATTCAATAATTCCATTCTACAACTTGTTTTTCATTTGAGGAAAGAAAGTTCTATTAAGCAACACTTATTTATTTTGCGTTAATGTTTTCACAATGTAAAGATGCTCATATCAATTATGTCACTCTTTGGAGATATCTCATTGTCATTGTTTTAATACAACACTAGTGCAAGCTTGCACTTACTGTATTTGCATAAGCTATCATTCGTTTTGCACTTTCAACCTGATAAACTCGATCAATTGATTTTAAGCACTCTTATCATATACTTACGCAGTTTCAACCTCCACGTACGTATTGTCGACTACACTACTGTATTCGTCATCGCTTCTTGTTGGCCAACTTTTCCTTCTCGTCATGCTCATCACAAGCCCTGTGAAGGTTTCTTTCGTTTATGTTGTTGACGAGTGTATACGCGCTTGTTTCCAACCTGTTATCCTGTTCCTGTTGCAAATTCTTTTTATTCGCCCGTTGTTTCCACCTGATGATAGTCGCCTGATGCAAGTTTCTACGCATCCTATATTAGCGTTGGCACACTCGACACTGATAAGTTACTTACGCCGTCACTTATTCATTCGCGCTGTTTTACTATCCCGTTACATACTGTTCTGGTTTGTCTTGAATTCTCTTCATCTCAGATGGTCTACTTGCACCCTGATCAACCGCTCGTAGTTCAGTCTACTTTTCATTCGCATATGTTTACCTTGCAACTGCTCTTTCGCAACTTTTTAATTCGTCGTATCAGGTTTATGATCACCATTTGTAACTGCTCTATAGTAATACGCACCTGTTTACTCCACGAAGAGTTGTTTTTCATACCATAAGACTTGCTCGTTGTTGAGCACTTCTATATCCATTCGAGCGAATTGTTTTCTAAACACTTGTTAACTCTCCTGTTGATTAGCATATTTTTCATTATCCTCGCGTTTATTGCAAACGTAACTTGTCCTTCTGGTACATTTCGTTTTAAGAATTCGCTGTTTTTTTTATATACACCTGTAATGTGCTTTTCGTTTGGTCACATATATTGTTTGCAAATTATCGACTTTTGTTTCATTTCAGCACTGTTTACCAACATATGGGCGTAATATTGTTGAGAACAGTTAAATTTTTTTTCATTATTAGTAACAGGTTGTTTTCACGACCTGTAACTGGCCTCTTTGTTGCTTATCGTATCGCACAGTATCGTTCTAACTTTTGCAATGGTTTAATTGTATGCTTATATAGTATCTATTATTATATTCGCGCGTGATGCTTTCAGACATTTAGATTTGCTCTTGTGCACTTCTATTATATATATCCTGTTGATTTACCTTTTCATGCTCATTGTATGCAAACATTTTTTTTTGCACTTATTAAGCTGTTTTTATTCACACCTGTAACTGAGCTACAGGTCAAGTTATGATTTGTGAGCCATATCTGAAATAAGATTACTATTTAATGCAACACCTGTAATGCACTATTGTCAGCATCTTTTCATTCGAGCGTTTGTTGATATAACATATGTAAAAACTCTTCTTGTTGCATGGCTCTTTTATCTCTCGTTGTTATATACTCATAGTAACAGAGCTCCATTCTATTTTAGCTATCTTTTTATTCTCTCGCTGCTTACTGATACACTGAATATTGTATTGCGTGCCATTTCCATTTGGAGAGAGTTATGTTATCACTGTAACACCTGCTCTGTACGAGAAAATGTCCACACTTATATGCATACACGCGCAATGTTCTCAGAACTCATATGTCTGTCTTAGTATGCTAGCTCTTGTATTATACCTTCGTCATATGTTTCAACCATGTCATGGCTCGTGTTAGAGAGATCATTTTTTCTCGAGACGCGTTCTGCTTTTCCACTCTTGTAACTGTATCAGTGTTGCAATTTTTTATCTACGAGCGTTGTTTAAATCATGCTGAAGCTGTAATGTGCTGGTTGTTGACAAACTTTTTTTACACAGAGACAGTTGGTTAATTCTACCACTGCTTAAGAGATTAGAGAAGCATTTTCCTATTCCGTGTTGTTTTTATACCTCAATATAATGCTAACTTCGTTAGAGGACTTTTTCCTATTCTCGTGTTTTACACCGTAACTGCTCTTGATGCACGTCATTCACGTAATGTTAATATCTATCTTGCATCTAGCTACTTTATATTCACTTTATACTTACGCAAGTTGATTATCAACATTGTAAACTAGCTTTTGTTGAGCAAAATACTTATTTTCTTCATTTTGTTTCCACACTAATTGAACTGCATTATCTTGTATGCATTCTGAGAAAGTTGGGGATATTTTAGGCACGTAAATCGCTAGTTGCATATTTCTTCAATAAACAAGCTATTTTTAATAGGGTTTTAGCTCAGACCCTGACTACATTATTTTAAAATTCTGCTTTCTCGGTCGTGTTCATCCTGTAAGTGCTTTTGTTGCGACTTTTTTAAATTCGTTCGTTGTTTCACTGGAGACTTGTTCTTATTGCCTCCATTTTCTCTTTGCTTTTTTCACCTTGTAAAAATTGTTGCTCTTTCAGATTGTCACCTCTTCTTCATAGCGCATTTGGAGAGAGTTTACAAACCACGTGGTAAACTTCTTCTTGTTGACTTATCCTTTCATCTACAATTTGATTCTCATCGTGATAAATTACTGTCATTGAATATTGAAAAAACTTTCTCATTCTGCATTGTTTTTCCACTTGTAACTAGCTCTTGTATTGCATTTCTTTTTGTTATCGCATGGTTGAGTTCCTAACTTGTAACTAGATCTTGTAAGCATCTTCTTTATCTTTCACGCTTAGTTTTAAGTAAACTGCCATCCTCGTTGCACTTTGCTCTCTTCGCGCTGTGTGTCACACCATATATAAGCTCTTTGAAGTTGTTCAAATGTTGCATAAAACGACGTTGTATTCACATGTTAATCGCGTATGTTGTTTTGCAATTTTTATTCGCGTTGTCTTCACTACGTGTAGATTGTATATTAGTGATGTGCTATCTTATTTTCATTCGAGAATTGTTTTTTGCTACACTTGTCATTGCTCCTGGTTAGTGCAACTTTTTGGTTCACGTCATGTTATCAAACTTTGTTACTTATAAAAACAGGCTTTATGTATTGCACTTTCTATTCATTGCATCGTTGACTTCATCTACTTGTCAACTGCTCTGTTGATGCACTTTCATTCGTATCACTAACGGTTTCACTAGTATACTGTCTCTTTTATGACATTTTCACTTCCGCGTTTGTTTCACTATAACTGACCTTATGTGACCAATTTTTTCACATAAACGCGTGTTCACACTCTGTATACTTCGCTCTTGTTGCACTTTTTTATTTCCGTTGTTTAACTGACTTAGTAAACTGCTTATTGTAATGCAACTACCAAGTTCTGTGGCAGTTATGTCTACTCGCTGGTAATCTTGCTCTTAGTATCAGCAATTTTTATTCATACGCATCTTGTTTTCACTGTAACATGTTCTTCGCAACGTTACTGCAAATGAACTTTTTATATCGCGTATGTTTCACCTGCTTAACATGTTCTTTTGCACATTTTCATTCGCAGCGGGTTGTTCACTCATATATGTTTTTTGTTTGCGACTCTTTATGCAGCAGTTGTTATCTACCCTATAACTTCTACTTTGTTGAGCAACCTTTTCATTCTCACGGATATGTTGTCACACCGTTAATCGTGCCTTGTTGCACAAACTTATTTTATTTCCCCGCATGCCTTCACTTGTAATCTGATCTTCGTTAACATCTTTCACTCTCGTGTTATCAAGTAACATGGTTCTTGCTTGCAACTTTTCATCCGAGCACTGCTTGTACTACCTATAACTGCTTCTGTTTGCACTTTCATGCGCGTTGTTTTCAACACCGTAACTTCTCTTTTGCAGTACACTTTTATCCGCGTTCACCGTACTATCACATGTACAGTGCTACTTTGTTGCACTCTCTCCATTCTCGTTGTTTCTACCTGTAACATTAAACGCTTCTTGTTCCATTCAATTTCATATCGGGTTTGATATTCCATGTTTTTCAATCTGCCTCATTTGCTACTTTTTATTCTGCGTTTGTTTTCACTTGATACTGTTTCTTCTGTTGCACAACACTTTCTCATCATCTGTTTGGCATTCTAATAGTATATCCATGCTACTTGAGTTGCACTTTTCCTTCTCGCCTCGTTGCACATCAACACTGTAAACTGCTATGGTTACTATTTGTTCCATTATCGTAGTCTATATATCACCTGTAACTCTGCTGATTTTGAATTTTGCAACTTTTTTACATTTGTGTTGCTTCTATACTACTAGTAAGTGCTTCTTTTTTGACACTATTCATTCGCGTATCAATGTTAACGATTATGTTATCACCATGCACAACTAGCTTTTGCTAATGCCTAAACACTTCAAATATTATCTGTCTGGATAGTTTCCACCTATAGAATCACATTGATTTGCAACTATGTCATTAACTTATTAAGAGTTCCACAAAGTTGTTTTCTACCGTGTAACTGCTTAACAAGTTGTCGTACTTATTATTTATCATACCGCGTTTATTTCACCTGTTAAGTGATTCTTTAGTTAGCATCTTTTTCTAGTGTACGCGTTTTTTCAACACAGTTTACTGCTACTGTTGCCTTTTCATTTTAGTTGTTTCACTGTAAACTGCTTTGTGCAGTATTTTTATTTCCCGTTGTTTCAACTTTTAACTGCTCTTGTTGCCCTTTTAAATTTCGCGAGGTTGTTTTACAACACTGATAACTGCGTTACTATGTTGTCCTATCTAGTCAAGATAGTTAAAACCGTATGTTTCACTTTAGTAACTGCTTGTTGCACCTTTTCCATTCGCGTTAGTTTACCTGTAACTGTATTCATTCGTTGCACAGGTTACTTTTTTATTTCACATTGATTACTCTGGAGATCTCTCCTCACTGTGAAATGCTGTTATTCTCACCTTGACTCTGTTGGTTTTCAAACCCTTGAACTAGCTTCTAAATAGCTAATGCATCTTATTTTTTTTTTCGCCCAAACCCCCCTCCTTCATTTTATTTTTTTTTTCAAAATATCCCAAACACAACTGTTTTTTCTATTATTTTCCTTTTGTGGGGATTTTTTTTATTTGTCACCACAACATTTAGTCTTCTATAAAAAAAAAAACTAAATCTCAAATGAGAACGCCTTTCCTGCCTTATTGGTTTTTTGAGAGACTTTTTTCATGCACGCTTTCTTTTTTAATGAATACCAACACTGTAATCATGCTTTCTTTGTTTGCAAATGCCTTCTATTGAAACTAAGACCGCGAGCGCGTTGTTTAAAAATAGCTCATAAGTTCATTACACCTAAGTATCATCAGTTTACTGCTACACCTGTAAATCTAGCTCTTACGTGCACACTTGTTCTATTCGCGTTTTCGATTACATCCGTAAACTTTGAAAGAGAGAGCTATATGATCTCAAGGTCATGGGTTCAAAGAGCACAAAACAGCTCTCGGAGTTGGCGCCATTTCACGGGAATCGCCTCAACTACACAGTCTTCGATTGAAAGCATCTGATGCTTTTGTTGAATTAAAAATGTTTTGGATTTTGCTACTTTTTACTTCTAACCACTCTCGCTGAGGCATATGAGAGTCGCTGGATTACTCACACTCTCTTAAATAAACACTATATGTATATATGTAGAGTTTTGATTGTATTTTGTCATTCAACTGTATAATAAGTGAATGATACAAGACAGATATTTCTTTGTCTCAAGGAGAGTACCTCTAGATTAAGAGCTGCACTCATTAGTAAGGAAAGGCAAAGCTCGTTTTAGCTATGTAAAGTCACTATTATTAAGATAATTTTATCATATTGGATTGTGGAAGTTTATGATAAGGTGATATATATTTTTTTAATATCTCACGCATAATATCTTCCGAGAGAATATGATTTATGTTTGCTGGAAGAAAGTGACTAATACTAGTACTCAACTTATACAAAAACCTATATTTTTAAATGCAAGAACGAGATTTTTCTTGTGTGTATATTATGACTTCCTTAAGCTAAATTTTGAGCTCAGTCCCAAAATTTCGAATGACTCAAACAACCCTTCTTTTGCATATATATATATCACTTTGACTTCTTTATACAATCCATGTGTTATATATTTTTTGAAACATAAATATCTTGAGAATAACATATGCGTTTAGATACATGAATGGAAGTGCACATGTATGCTTATTTATTTAATGAACTACATAATTAATTTTTTAAAGTCCTATTTTTGTGTAAGTAAAGGCAGGTATTCTTGAGGTTTTTAATATTTTGATAGACTTGGAGAGCCATTACATCCACTTAACTTAAGATAGACATTTCATGTTAATGTTTTGAGGGGGTTTTGGTAACTGCCACCTCCCCTATTTATACATCCCCTATTCACTTTAAAACCGACCATTTTGTCCCCCATACACAATTTTCTACTAAACCTGTCATCCTTGGTACCCTCTTTAAGCAAAATGTACTACCTTTGATAATTTTTTAAACAAATAAATTTGGTTGTGCAATTATTAATTAGATTTATCTATATATAATATATATATATAATATATATTATATATATATTATATATTACTTAATATATCTTGTGCTCGCTATTAAATTTACTTGGGATTTTTATAATTAAAGAATTTAATTATTTAATTTTATATTTGGTCCATTATATATTCAAAATTCTAGATAATTAGGAATCTTGCCTATACTACTTCGAATATTATTATTTAATTTAAATTCTAACCCGCATGATTATGCCAGTTCAATAATATACTATTCCTAGTTTTCTGGAACTTATTAACGTTAATCCGTGCAAACATCCGCAAACGAATTTCTCATTTTAGGTATCATTCCAACGGGCAACTCGTATATTTTTAATGAAGTGATTTACAGAGTCAACGGACTTTATTTTGAGTTCAGTTTTAAACACTGTGTCCAATGTAAGAGAATCTCTCAGATAAAAAATCATACAGTCAAGACAGAATTGAGGAGATGACCTAATGAGACTAGTGTCAGCCCTTCACTGACCACTGCATAATTGCGCTCGTATATTTCAATATTTATGCATCACCTATTAAACCCCATACCCCTTTTAATAAAAATTAATCATAATATAAAGCGTACAATATAATCCAAAATAATATAACTTTTTAATTCTTAATAAAAATAACCCGCATTAAATTATTTATATTCATCATTCACCTTCTTCTAGAAATATGTGAGTCCTTTTTTATCTTTATCTGAGCCACACTTCCTTGATAAAGAGCTAATAGCCTTAATGGTGGTTAAATGATATATTATATATTTAATTAATAAAAAAAAATATATATATATTATATTATATATATATATTATATTCATAATATATATATATTAATAATTCTCTATATATATAATTATTTAATATTTATATTATATCTATATATAATATATATATATAATTAAATTATTAATATAATATATATATATAATATATAATTATTATATTAATATTCTTATTTTAAGGTGTAACTATTGGTAATTATTAACAGTATATAATACTACTACTTATTGTAGGTTAAAATGAGTTATTATAAACAAATTTTATTTTTTTATGGTTTTTATGATGTTTTAAAAATTTTAAATTATATATATTTTAAGAGATCTCAGCATAAGCACATCAAAAATGTTTTTGAAAAATTAAAATAATGCCATATTTATCTTAGGTTATCTTCTCACTAAACAATAAAACTGAGGCAATTAAATATATATAAATAATAATAAAAAAAGTAAAATCATCAATGTAAAAGCCATGAAAAAAAGTCTATAATTAAGGATTTTTTTTCATCAAAAAAAAAAAAAAAAAAAAAAATTAGGATACTTTTTGAAAATCAAATTCCGTTTTTAACAAACGATATTATTAGAAGAAAACATAGGTAAAAGGTATATATATATTATAATATATAATAATGATATATAATATTAATATATATATAAATATATATCTATCTATATATATATATATAATATATATTATAAATAATATAAGTTAATATTATAATTTTAGTTAATAATATTAATATTATTATATATATATTAGTATATATATTATATACCGTATAGTATAATTCATTATTATATATATATAATATATATATATATTAATTTAATATATATATATTATATATAATAATTATCTATATATAATATATATAATAATAAAATATTTCTCAAGTGTTTATTATGAGTAATAGAGAGATAGTACGGGAGATGATATAGGAGAGAGAAAGAGGAAGTAGTACAGAGAGAGAAGAGAGAGAGAAGATAATAGAGAGAGAGAGAGGAGAGAGAGAGAGAGAGTAGAAGAAGAGAGAATGTGATCTTAGAGATACGAGAGAAGAGAGAGAGAGAGAGAGAGAGAGCGAAGCGATGAGATATTTTTACACAAATAGATATAATATAGTATATATAATAAATATGATAATAAGAGATATATAAGAGAGAGAGCAGTATATATATAAGAGATAGATAATATTAATAATATCTAGATATATATAGTAATAATAAATATATAAGTAATTAGTAATTATTACTTAGATAAGATAATGAGAGTATATATGGGTCTATCCATTTTATTTCCAGTTAAAACAACAGAATATGGGGACGTTTGGGCGCGTCGAGGACATCATTTTTTTGAACTTTTTATAAATTTGGCAATAGCCCGTTATGTTATACACCGTGGACGAGTTATAAAACGAA
The DNA here is from genome assembly GCA_015478945.1 of Trachelipus rathkii. NCBI lineage: Eukaryota > Metazoa > Arthropoda > Malacostraca > Isopoda > Trachelipodidae > Trachelipus > Trachelipus rathkii. The sequence continues at coordinate 11,530 of JABUQX010019999.1, forward strand.
CCATTAGCGGGTTTGTGAATTACTGCTCTTTGGGATTACAGGGTGGGCCAAATGTTGAACACCAAGAGGTGAGAGGCAAAAAATTTCCACTTATAAGGTAAACATTTAAGTATCAATATCTCCTTGTATTCTTATATCCAAATTTCATAGAGAGTGATTTTGTTAGGGAAGCTTTAAGGTAACAATTTTGGGGGGGGAAGATTGTTATTCCTCCTACCCCCGATCGTCCTCATTGATTTCGCAGCAAGAGAGAGAGAGATTGAGTTGAAAGAGAGAAAGTTCCAATTGCGGTTTTTCTTTTTGAAAAAATTAAATAAAAGTAATTAAATATTTTCATATAATCATTCATTAATAATAAATATCTTCATCAGAGTTATCAGACGGTCTTATTAGATAATTTATAGAAATAACTCTAAGTGCCTGACGCGAAGTTACATTCTATACGAATTGGTGTTAAGATAAGAACGCAATGTCAGAAAAATTGTTCCTCAATTATTTTCGAGCGAGGTCGAGATGGGTACCAATATCATGTAAATACACAAACAATATTTTAAATAATATGACAAGCAAATAATATGATCTAATCAACGATACAATATGATAGAATTGACAACCAAAATGTTTATAGTGTGATGAACGGGTTAAAATCATTATTAAGTTATAGAAAACTAAGAGTTTATGACAATTAATTATTCTATCATTGGAGTTGGCATTATAAATATGTTATTGTACAATAAAAATATTATAGGAGGACATTGCAAACCGTTTTTGTCCTCATATTCAGGTAAAAATCAGAGACTATTAGAGTGTAAAATTTATGCAATTATTATTTGAGCATTTGGAATGGTTATATGTAATCATGTATTTTATAAATAAATAATTATAGAATTATATTTTTAAATTACAATAAAATTGCATGATTACAGCATGCCAAAATTTCAAATATTTGCTTTGGTATTGCTTTTTTTTTAAATTAGAATATTTTTTCTTGCAAAACAACAAAAAAAAAAATTTAAGCTTTTGTGTACGTTATGCAAAATATTAGATTAAATTCAATTCACAATATATTATTAGGAAATAAATTACGAAATATATAATTAATTTTTTTCTAGTTTTATTTAGCATAAAACTTCATTTAAATTCCAAATAATTTTTTTTGGAAAATTCTATTTTATATGTCAATAATATAATGGGAAATCGATATTATAATATAAATGACCTTAATATTAATCTATAAGATGAAATTATATAGATAATATAATTACAGACGTGATAATATTTAATATCTGAGATTGCTTTTCACAGATCTTAATTAAATTACATTATTTATTTACTTTTCTTATTATTGAAATTTAAATTAAAAAATATATACCGGCCAAGAATATATATATACATAAAAAATTTGTGTGTGCCGTTTTGTTATATATTACATTTTTATTATATAATATATAAATATAAATATATTTATATAAATTTATATATATAATATTATATTATATTAATCCTTAATATTAATAAATATTATCTATAATATATTATTATAATATTATATATTATTATTATTATATATTTAATAATATCTATATATT
>JABUQX010020000.1:0-22500 GCA_015478945.1 Trachelipus rathkii
AATTTGGATAAAAATGAAGGCAAATCTATTCTCGAGCATTTCTTACGTTCTCTTAAGCAGCAAATGCAAAAAACGATACATACGGAATAAACCGCACTTTATGATTAAGTAGGATTAAATGCGATTTAGTATAATATAAGAGTCAATATCGACTGCGTAAAACAAAACTATATTTACAGTTAGCGTTCATAGAAAGTATAATTAATTTGCCGCTTTTATAATACTAAGATCATGAATTTAAATTGATAGGCACTAGTATATGAAGCTATATGATAATAATAATTAAAGGAGCTCTATAAATAAAGTTCAAAGCTTAGTATAACATAAAATACAACCGAATAATACCAATAGATAAGTGGTAATTACAAAAATTGAAATAATTCATTTTCATTGAAGATCCCATTACAGAGTTTGTTATTAGGACTCTTTATTGATTGACCTGAATATATAATTGGATATATTATTTTACAAAGTTTCCTTATCTCGAGATATTTGTAAACCTTTTATACCTATAGATTGATTCATAATAGAGCGAACATCAAGTATTTTAGTTAATGGTCAGGAAGTTCTTAATAGACAGACAAAGAGTGCTTATAGAGTCCCAGCTGTTAATTAGCAGGCCACTCATGTATGAAATTAAGTAACGTTTGTGCAGTCCACAGAGAATAGAATAGACAACCGAGGACCCTCTCTAAAACAAACCGATATCTATATAAAATGTTTGATGCTGCAGTAGTCAATTTAATTACAACCTTGATGAGTTTTTTTATTTATTTATTTTTATTTTATTTTGTTACGTTTCATAAAAATAAATTTATAAGATGGAAAAGTTTTGGTAACTGAATATCTTCAAGACTTTTAATAAATTTTGAGGTATTAGACTTAATAAATTTGGGAAGCTTTATATGTGAAGTAAAAGTATTGTAAGTGTCTAATAAATTGTGTCAGATAACCAAAACAATCATTAGTTTTTAACTAAAAGATTAGCTAAAGTATTATAGTTCCTATAGACATTGTTGGAATAGACGTCATATAAATGAAAGTAGGTAAACACTTATAGTTTTTGTGTACTTACTGATATCTTATTAAGAAAATATCACTAACGAGATTATTACATTCTTTTTATCAATAATCAATTTAATATTAATTAGATCTTCATTAATTGAGGTAAATTAGAAAATTTTTTTATGATTTTTCTCTAAAAAATTTAGCAAAAAGTCATCAAATACGCTTTTTATTATTATATTATATTTAAGTGATTTGAGGTCGGCGAAGGACAAATTTTATATCCTAAGATAATATAGGATTTTTTTTTTCGTGTTTTATTATTATTATTGTTTAATTAGTATTATTATTATTATTATTATTATATTATTATTATTATTATTTCATTTATATTATTTACATATGTAATCAATCTCACTCTCAATTATTCTTATATTTTATTATTATTAATTATTATGTGAGTGCAATTCAGATGTATATTGATTATTCTCTCACTATAATTCATATTATCTTATTGTTGCTATTATAGAGTTAGATTATTATTATTATTATTATTAAATAATATATATTTATTTATTATGGATTCAGGAGTTATTAATACTAACACTCACTCTTCTTTCTTCAGCATCCCAGATTAAGAGTTGTGAATTTTTTTTAACAGTTTACTAAAATACATTTAAGCTGATGATATGTTCTGTACAACCCGAAACGTCATAAAAATATTAGTAAAGGTTCACTGCAGAAAAAAAGCTTGTGGAATCCACGTGAGGCTCGTCACTACTAGTTAAATTCCGAGGAGGTTGTGTCGAGTTCCAGGTGAACTTAACTATTTAAAGGCCCGACACCTCGGACTACGAATGTACGACTCAGAATAGAAGAAGATAGCGTGTAGAGAATCTATAAGCAGCAAACAATTTGAAGAGAAAGGTAAGAAAATCCATCTAAAGAAAGACCAAGGTTAAAAGAAGACCCAACCAGAGAGGCTCTGTAATCACCATAAAACTCTAGCAGATGGAGTTATAGTAAATCTTTGATCATAGAGAGAGAGAAAGTCAATTTGGTCGAGGAAGAGTAGTAAAATAGAAGGATGTGTATAAATATACGCTCTATATATATGTTGATTCGGACATGTCTGTGGGAGAAGAGAGCATTCCTCACGAGGGGTGAGAACGTGACTAGTTGATGTTGATTCGAGAAGCTCTCTCAGAAAGAGAGCGAGTTACCATTATAAAGTAAATAGAATAAAGAGATGTGATATAGCAACCTATTTAATTTTATGAGAAAAGAGAGTCCTGCACTCCACCATTTTCCAAAGAGAGGAGATTGTAAGGAGAAATCACCCGCAGATGTATGGGCATAACTCCTTACAGGGGGGGAACTCAGTTAGGACCTAGTAGGAGTGAAACTAAGGAGCAGGGGATGGGGGCGTGGGGCACGCATGAAGAAGGGAGACTGACTGTCCCTCAGAACAAAAAAACCAACCCTAATTAAGGAATGTATAGCTGTGCTTGAGAAAAGAGAGTAAAATAAAGAGGAGAGAATAACCATTATTAAGGATCCACAAAGACACCTCCACACGGCACACCACTTCAAGTATAATTTCACACAAATGAGCTCAGTGCGAGAAGGATTTCTCTACGATATGCGTATTCGTATAAAGATATTGAGGCTCACTGGGTGTGGAGCAGACTCGATTATTTTGACGTAAGAATTGATGGGGAATCTCAGAGAGTCTTTGTGGATGTGAGATGAGAAGCATGAGCCTTGTTTTCAAATAAGAATTTCGAGAAAAGATCAGATGTTAGTGTGGTTTTTAAGGTCGCCCTAAAAGCGTCTATCAAAATGAAAGGGTGAAGTCGGCATAGGAGTGTATATGTGATGAAGTAATAGAGAGAAAATCATTAATGAAAAGTAGAAAGAGAGTTAGGGATGAAAGAACCCTGAGGAACACCACTATTTTATAAAATTTAAAAAAACATGAGCGGTTCGGCCGTTCACAAGAATGCCCAGTAGGGAAAAGGAGAACAGATCATGCAGAAGACAGACTCATAGGATGGGCGATCAGAGATAAGAATTAGACAGAATAGAAGTGTTGTTCAGATACTTATCCTCTTAAAGAGAGAGAATTCGAAAATTTTAGAAATGACAAAGAAAGTTAGACGAGTAATTTAGTATACTAGGTGGAAGGGTTCAAAGTGGTCTCAATCTTTTTCGGTAGCATTCTCAATGAGGAACTAGAGAGAATAGTATATATATACATTGAGCCGTATCGGTATAGTATATAGTATATAAATATATATGATATTATATATATATATATATATATTATATAAATAATATAATATATTATATATATAATTATGTATGTATATATATATTATATATATATATATTATATTATTATATATATATATATATATATATATATATATATAAATATAGTATATATTATGTATAATATATATAATATAGTATGATATATATATAAGTATATACTATATATATACTATATTATTAGTATATATATAATATATATACTTTGGAAGGATTCCCAAGATTCCTGGAAACTGGAAAATGGTTTCCAGGAACTGGAAACTGGAAAAAAAACTAATTGAAATTTAGTAATTCCAGGATTTTTTGGAATAGGGGTGTTGTTTCCAGGAACTCGATCCTGGAAACTGATATATATATAGTATATATATATATATATATTATATATATATATATATATATATATATATATATATATATATATTATATATATATATATAATATAATATATATATATATATATATATTAATATGTAAATGCTTAGAAGAATACGTACATGCTTAGAAGAATCCGTTCAATGCAAAGAGAGAATCACACGCCACACGTATCACGCACACTCACCCGCACCGCCCGCAACGCCGCGTATATATATATATATATATATAATATATATATATATTATATAGTATATATATAATAATAGTATTATATATATATATATATATATATATATACGTATACGTAAGTATGCGCGCGCACGCATGTATGTTTCCGCGGCGTCTTTTCGCGCCGGTTCCGCTAGAGCAGAGACCGCTGCATTCGTACGTCTTCACTGACCAAGTGCAGGCATCCGACTAAATAAAAATGAGGGGGAAAATAGAGGGGAGAGAATGAGAGAGGGGAAATAGAGGGGAGAAGAGAAGGAGGGAGAGAGAGGGGGAGGGTTGTAGAAGGGGTTGAACCAGAGAAAGAAAATCTAATTATCGTTTAAGCCTAAAGGAGTAAGGTATCAGCTGCCAATTATAACGTAAAAGTACAAAGGGCATGGGAATCCATGAGGGGAGAGAAAAAATTTTAATTACCTTTTAAGTCTAAAAAGAATAATTTATGACGTAAAATAACAATGCGTGGGAAGATTTTGATAAATTATTGCTGAAGTACAAAGGAATTGAAAAAGAAACTAATACATTTTGTTTTCAAACTAATTACTTTTAATTGGCAGGTTTAAAAATTTACGACGTTAAAGAACAATGGCCAGGGAAGATTTTGATGAATTATTGCTAAAGTACAAAGGAATTGACAAAGGTTTTGGATACAACTCTTTGTTTAAAATAATTACTTTTAGGTGTCAAATGGAAATTTATGACGCACAGAGCAAATCTTTTTCAGTTACAACACCTGCAATTCAAGACACGAATGACTTTGGAAAATAAGAGATAATTAATGTTTTTCCCTTCGTGTTTAAAAGAAAGAAATGACATATTTCTTTTAAGGGGAAAAAATGTTTAAGAGAAACTTTTTATTTTATTTTATATTTATTATCTTAAGCCCTCAAGACAAATATTATTATTATTATTATTATTATTATTATTATTATTATTATTATTATTATTATTATTATTATTATTATTATTATTATTATTATTATTATTATTATTATTATTATTATTATTATTATTATTATTATTATTATTTACTATTATTAAAGATATTCAAAAATAACATTTTCGGAAAGAATTAGTTTTTTTTCCCTCAAACTTTTTTTTTTTTTCGATTTACTAAATAATTTATAATTATTTTGTACAAGAGAAACATTTAACAATATATATATATTTATATATATTTATTATATATATATAGTATATATATATATAGTTATATAAATATATATATATATATATTATATATATATATAACTATATATATATATATATTAATAGATATTTGTGCAATAAACGGCAACAATATTTGTATATTTCCATAATTGGTCCTAATGGGTTTGAACGCCTTACCCTTGAGAGGTACTATCCAGATGAGTAACTTGAGATGAGTACCATCTTCAAGGGTAAGGGTTTCAAACCCACTTGGACCATTTGAAATATATATATATATATAGTATATATATATAACTATACTACATATAAGTATCCTTATCGATAGTACGGCTCTACTATTATATCTAAAATATATATATAGTATATAAGTATTAATTACATAGGAAAAGGTTAAGCATAGAGGTTCGAGGGACCTCTGTACCCAAAAGGTATAGTTCGAGCAGTGTTTATAATAAGAGCCCTCTTTGTTGAAGTCATTCTCAGTTTCTTTGTTCCTTTTCTGATTGATACCTCGCCCTTCTTAGTAGCCCTAAAAATCATCGAAGGAGTATTAACTTCTCTATATCGTCCGTTTGTATTCACATACGGTTTATCTGAATCATCTAGATTGAAAACCATATTATGAAGAGTGGGAGCTCCTTCCTTTTCTCTCATTTGTTTAATAGCAATTGCTGTTAGGTCCTTATCTTTTATCGCGTTGTAATACTCTTCAGCACCCATAAGCCATTCCCTCACTTCGTTTTCAGCATCTGTATCGACTTTATCTAACACTATTTTCAACATACCGTCAAAATTGATAATATCACTACTCAATTTACTCAATGTTAAGCCCTTAGCTTTCAGAATATGGTCGGAATATGGTCGATGCTACCATCAGGTTTTATAAGCCGAACAGCGTAAGATTTAGGTCCAGTGCAAACAAAGCTGTCAGCTGTAATACCAGCACCGATTTCATCTGTCAAATCACCAAGAAACCTTCCTGTTTCGGGTACGAGCTCATCTTTTTTAGCTACAAAGATGCAACTGTCGGTGTCGCAATATAATACCCTTTGACCAAGTTTTTCCATGAGTTTGTATAGTTTGACTCTTGCATGGGCTGTAGTGAACGCTGCGATAGCTAGATTTGTAGACTTTGCAGTGTTATATGCGTAGCAGTTATCGGACAGAAACTATATGTTTTTGTCCAGCACCACTACATTTTCAATTTCAAATCGGCTTTGGCTTTGCCAATGCCGGCGAGGAGGGTCTGCGTCCAGCTGTGGACAAAATGATGGTCTTGTTCTGTAATAGGAATACGTTGAGCTAGTTTTCCCCATAATGAATTGAGAAGTAATTTAGCTATATAACGCATTCCAGGATTACTTTTAATATTGTCTGGATCAAGTGTTACGCCCTCAATGTCCTTGAAATCTTGCAGGTATTGAAGGAATTCTTCACAATCTTTATCGGTTACACCATCTGGCAAACCTGAAGCCTCAGTTTTCCATTTCAGGAAAGCTTTCACGTAGTCTGTGAACAAACCGATCATAGGTGTGAATTTCCAAATTTCAAAGATCTTGGTAATCTTGTAGCCTTTTTCAAACAGCCAATTTTAGTTCGGGTGTTGTATAAACACCCTTAATCTCTCGTTGACTATCAGTGTGAGTGCACAATCCTTCGTATCCTTCTTTAGCGCACGTTCGACATAGGGTAAATATTAGTCTTTCTTTATACCTCCCCTGGTAAAACAGGAATGTATAAGTTTTGAGGAGGTAAAACGCAAACGTAAGCTACCCCGAAATATTTCTCGTGCATGTTCGCTATGTATTCAGGAATGCTAGGGATTTCACTGCCAACAAGTTTCTCCGGGATGCCTGTAGGGAACTCTTGAGATTTTTGTACCCAAGGGTACAACGATGTGAAATCTAAGTAACAAATTTTATTAGCACCGTCTGTGGGGATTGGGAGTATATACAAGGGTTGTGTACGACCTCCGTACAAATGCGTCGCCTATAATAAAGTTACTTTGTTGGCGACATCGTTGCCTAATTCTATGTAACAATACGGTCCCAGAAGTTCCGTATCCTCCTCCTCTTCGTCAGGGTCAGCGTGGAGTATACTCACCAAGCACTCATCTTATGCAATTTTTTTTGCCATTCGCATTCCCCAACCCTCACAAACTATCAAAGCCGGCCTTTTGTATGCTTCTTCCTGCAGCATGGTTATTCTATACCTGTCGAGACTGGAGACACCTCTATGTTCAAGCTTGCCATCCTCACAACTCTGATGCCCATGCCAGATACATCCATGGAACAAGTACGCTATGCGTTTCTTTTCCACTGGTCTAGCACCGGGTGCAGACGCAGCCTTATCCATTGCCTTCCATCGCTGTTCATTCCTGGGTTTCAGCTGGTTGTCTACTTGAAGCTGTCTGAGGGCTACAAAGGCATCTCCGTCAATAGGTGTATAATCAACAACAGGAACCTCAGTGTAACCGTCTGGATGTACGTGTTTATTCTTAAGTTTAAACACTCGTTCGCCGCCATTCCGGGCATGGGTTATCCTTTGGCCAGTATACTTCTCCATGAATGCTATCCATCGAATACCTTCGTACGAATAATTTTTCTCTCCGTGTCGACTAATATGAGCAACAGTATCAGCTTTCATATAATGAGTTTTAAAGACTCTAAAACATAATGAAGCAATTGTACAACATTCTGTTAAACAATCAATTTGGAACATATCAATGAATATCTTTCGGAATTTTTCAAAACTTTGACGTAAAATGTCAACATCCTGCACACAATATTTAGTGCATTCTGCTTTTATGAACATACTCTCTATCTTTCGAACGACTATACCATCGGTAATTTCCTCGTTTCTCTGACTCTTCATGCGTAGTTTCAAATATTCTCTAAGCAGCGGTATCTGTCCAATGCTAAATTTACATTATCCAGAGTATAGAAAATCTGTACGGGAAGGAACCCTTTAGCTACATCAACCTTTAAGCCACATGCATTTTGGTAGCTCTCAAGAGCACAGGGCATGTTAATGGGAGAAGGTATCTTTAAATGTTATAGTTATGCTGAGCTGTCCATAGTTGAGATCTTATGTAACCTCGTTTTAACAGGGTGTACTATGAGAGTAAACACTAAGCGACCGGGTCGTGTGCTAATAATTTAGCTGAACACAACATTAGAGTGTCCGAACTTACCTCCATTTTGAGCTGCTAAAGACTTATTATTTTCGTCTTTCTGATGTTTTTTTGGAAAAACTGAAATAAATATTTTGAATTTATCGACTGGACACTTGTCTGTATCATTTTCAGCATTCAAATCCAAATGGAAGATCTCCTTTCGTTTAGTTCCACATTTCTCGCACTGTTCATTTCTTAATTCTTTATCGCTGCACTTATAACAGACCAGCATGCTCACAAGTAAGTACGGTACCATGTCAACAACTGATCGGCCATCACCTTTATCAGTCTCGTTATGGTTATACGTTTCCACATCGTAATAAAATGTATAAACATTTTTCTTTTCCTGCCAGTCCTTTTCTTTCTTTTTCAATGTTTTCATGAAACATTTATGAGCCCCTTTATCAGGGTTATACTTCTCGTCGCAAACGAGACAACGTATATTCACACAGTCATGTTGAATCTGTCCTTTATTATCAGCAATTTTCGTTGTATCACACAGCTCACAAATTTTTATTTTCTTACATACCCATTTGTCGTTTTTTCTATGGTTCTTAAGACATTCTTCATTATAAAAGTGACGATTACATTCAGGGCAATACTTTAAAGGAATATTATTATCTTCAGCCCTTCCCCCGCATTCATATGTGAGACACTGTTTACATTTATAATATTCACATTCCTGGTTTAGATGTAAAGCCATATTTGTTACAAAACTGTAACATTGTCTACAAAAAATTTCACCCTTTATATTCTTAGGATTCACACTACCTATTGTTAATTTGATTTTATCGTTGGGAAGAGGGTAATAATAATGAGTATTGACAGCATCCCATCCAATTATATACAAATCTTTATCTCTGTCATTTTCTCTTGGTTTATAAACCACATGTAGCTTTTCATCTTTATCGTTTCTGTAGACAAATATCCTACATTTTAAGACCCGTTCTATTATAGCAAATTTATCAACAGTCAAAGGGTCCGCGTAATTTAACTTGCACTGATCGGCTATTTTCTGCGCCAATTTTACTATAGTATCAGGGGCAACCTGATTTATCTTTTTTTTCGGTTACAACTTTTACACAGGCAGCTATAGCTTTAAAGCCACAACCAACTGCATCAATCCTTCTATCATACCTACTTGCGCATAAATGACGTTTGATAAGATCAGGGTGGATAAAATTAACTTGATCAGGGAATAGAGGTCCACTCCCTTCAGGGTTATGTAATACCTGGACTTCACTATGAAATCGCTGAATCGTAGCTTTATCTCCAGACTGAAAAGCCCTCTCCAGACGGGTGCACAGGGTTGACACCAAATCATCATTATCTTTTACATCTTTATGAGCAAGGTTGACGTGGAATTCGTTGCGAGCACCATCATTGAAAGTAAACCAAAATCTTGCTTTGTATTCTCCATAGTTCACCTCCTTTTTTAGATGTTCAACAATAGCCCGAATGACCCTTCTGAAAGCATCCTCAATATCGAGACCTCGGTTGAATACATTTTCTTCATTGACCCTGATTCTGTACCGATGAGTGTCAATGACTCCTGAATTTCTAGAGACAGCAGTCGTTGTAATTTCCAATAATTCAGCTGTAAAATCTTCATCATCGTCATCATCATCTGCATCATCATCATCACGTTTTCTTTTGTTATTCTTCTGTAAAGAGAATCAATCATAAATATACTAGTAATAACATAAGACCTATCTTAACCTAACTTAACTGATTCTATCATTTTCTTATTGTTTTAAATAATTACAGTTACAAGATTATCCTAAACTTCTTACTTTAATTAGTAATTCAAACAGTATGTATTTAAAAGAATTTCGTAAATTACACTTACCCCATCATCTGAGCCATCATAAGGATCAACATCCATAGGTGCATCTCTGTGATCGTTCACTCCGCTGGTTCCTGCACCGGCATCGTTGACCCATGTAACTCTTTTCTTAGCATCACGATTTTGAAGACCACGTTTAGCCTGTACAATTTTACGATCTTCACGGGGTGGTTTTACTTTTTTCTGATGTAGAAGATTATGTTTGTGAATGGCATTGGTTTGTTGTTGTTGTTGTTGTTGTTGAGTTTGTTGTTGTTTGTTGTTGTTTGAACCCTCCAACCCCCCTCCTCGCCTCAGCTAAACCCACTAGCTCCAGAGATATAGCAGAAAGGGCGAAAATAGGGATAGATAAATTAATAAAATAAAATATAAGTTCCCGCTGTTCAGTTTCTTTATAAAACAATTACAATCGCCATAATTTTTTAAGAAAACGGTGTAGACCATTAATAAATTTTGTTTCAAAATAGATTAATCATTTCTAGGACCAAAAAATTTTTAGAAAACATTTTTAAAGAAAATACAATTTTTTAAGAAAAAACAAATTTTTAAGAAAAACTAATTATAAAAGTTTTCAGAATAATAAAAATAATATTTTTTAAAATAAAAATAAAAATAAAAATAATAAGACTTACTGCAAACAATTTCATAAGGTTGCGCATTTTTCCGGCATTGAAGATATTTAACTGCGACATTCTGAAGATTCTCAGCAGGTATCACGAAAAAAACAAGAATCTGTAATAAAAGATTATTATTATTATTATTTTATTATTATTATTATTATTATTATTATTTTTTTATTATTATTATTATTGATTATTATGTTATTATATTATTATTTATGTATTATTATTATTATTATTATTATTATTATTAATTATGATTATTATTATTATTATTATTTAAGTTTTATTAAAGTTAATTTTATTATTATTATTTTATTAATTATGTATTATTTATGTATTATTATTACCACTCACACAGCGGAAAACACACCTAGAGTAAGCTATCGCTAAGATGGGCACTCCACGCGACGACTGAATATGAATATCCAGCCTAACTCCCAGGCATACCACGTTAATGAGTATGCCGTTTTTCCCCAGCCCTCACTACAGCGACCAATACATTACGAAATCCTTAAAAATATACTCCACCCTTCTTTCAGACACACTCTTTTGTTTCAAACCTAAACATGAAACATTATCCCTTCCCTATTAAGAGAACCCCTTTATGGTTTATAATATATAAAGTTCAAATAAAATGTAATTATAGCAGTTTTGAATAAGCATCGGTATGATGAACACCTTAGAAAAATTCGTGTTTAGATCCCCCTGTACATCTCTCGTATGTGGTCCAACGGGATCGGGTAAGACCTACGCTTTGCTAAAGTTCCTAAAACACCCTGTTCTATTCGAACAACTCCCCGTGAAAATAATCTGGTGTTACAGCATCTATCAATCTATTTTTAACGAATATAAAGATGTGATTCAATTTCATGAAGGTATATACGATGTAAAGTCTTTGGAAAATATACAGGGTCACAAAATTATTATCCTTGACGATTTGATGCATAAACTGAACGAGGATATAGCTGAAACTTTCACAGTCTACTCTCATCATTTAAATGTCACAGTGTTTTTTATAACACAAAATATCTTTCATCAGAATAAGTATATGAGAGATGTATCTTTAAATACACAATACCTAATTTTGTTCGGACAAAGAAGAGACGTGAGTCAGATCAATGTATTAGCAACTCAAATGTTTCCTATGCAAAGAAAAGAGTTTCTAAAGGTATATAAAGAAGTTACTTCCATCCCACACGGTTATTTACTGTGTGATCTTCATCCTAAGAACACGTACAGGGTACTGCTACGCACAAACATCTTACCTAACGAAACTGAAATTGTCTACATCCCTGAATAACAAATGAGCAAGGCTAATGAAAAATATTTAGCAGTTTATAAAAAACTAACAAGAAACTAAAGTTAAGGAGCTGAAAAAACGTAGACATGCTAAAATCGTACAGTTGCAATTTCCCGACTCGTTGTGTGGCAAATGATGTTAGACCGTTATAAGATGGAATGTTCCAATAAAAGGAGCCGTCAGAACAAAAGTTACGATCGACAGTACAAAAGTGCGCTTTAGAAAGGCTTACGGCGCAAAATTGAAAAAAAGAAGAAATTTTTTAAGAAAAGAAACTGATCAGACGGGGAGAGCCATTCCTCCCTGCTAATTATTTTCCATTGTATACACCGTTCTTTTTACAAACTAAATTACTATCTGGTCAAAAATAATAATAGATAATAATAATAATAATAATAATTAATAATATAATAATAATAATAATAATAATTAATAATAATAATAATATAATAATAATAATAAATATAGAATATAAATATAAATAATGAAAAAAGGGCTATTAGGGGGACGTTTTCGTCCACTGAGCCATTAATAAATAATAATAATAATAGATAATAATTAATAATAATTAATAATAATAATAGTAATAATAATACCAAAATAATAATAATAAAATAATAATAATATAATAATAAACAATAACAATAGTGTAATAATGAATAATACATATAATTCAATAATAATAGTAATTACATAATGAATAAAATAAAGTAGATAATAATTAATGAATAATATATAATGTGTATAATAATAATATCTGTTTGAATATAAATAATAATAATAATAATAATAAGTAATAAATAATAGTAAAAAGGTTATAATGATAATAATAAGTAAGTAACTAATAATAATAATAATAATAATAATAATAATAATAATAATAATAATAAAATTAATCATAATAATACATAATAATACATAATAATAATATAATTATAATAATATAATAATAATAATAATATAAATATAATTAATATAATAATAAATAATAATATGAATAATAATCATAATAATAAATAATAATAATAATAACTAAAACTTAACAGCTATTTATTGATAATAACACTTCACATATATTACATTATTTTAATGATATACAGTACTAATAGATAATATATATTATAATAATTAATAATAGATAATAATATATAGATAATAATTAATTATAATAATAATAATGTAAATTATAATAATAATAAGATAATAAATAGTAATGACATAATAATGATGATATAATTAATAATAGTTAATAATAGTTAATGAACCAAATAATAATAATAATAATACGTCAATAATTATGGAATAAAATTTAATAATATGTAATATGAAAGATGAATTATATGATTCACATAAGATATAATATAATAATAATTAATTAATAATAATAATAAGTAAAGTTTAAATAATTAATAAATAATAATAATAATATATGGGAATAATAATAATAAATAATAATAATAATTGATAATAATAATAGTAACACATAATAATGAATAATATAATAAACAAAATGAATAATAAAAATAATAATAAGTTAATTAATAATAATATAATAATAATATATAATTGGGATGGGAGATAATGTAAATGAGATGACAACCAACACTATTAGTCAGTACTTAGTTAGTATAGGTATAGTAATAATAATAGTATATTAACAATCATTATATTAGAAATAAATAAGTGGTGTAAAACAAATGAATAATAATTATACCATTATAGACTACATCTAATAATAATAATAATAATATAAATAATAGATAATAATAATAATATTAGTAATAAATAATAATAATAATGATTATAATACATGGAAATAATAATAATAATATTATTGGTTATTATTGTATTACATAACATCAAAGTCCCCATATTATTCATACTTTTATCATTAACTTTTAAATTCTAAGAGAAATTATGAGAGCTAAAGAAAATTAATAATGACTGCTATAGGAATCGTCACCATTCGACGTAGAATATGACCTAACGAGGGTAGGAATGTCCTCGTTAGTATTTAGATAATAAGAAGCTTCTGATATTTCTACGAAACGACCCAATGGTGATTGACTCCTGTACATTTTTAGGGAGATTATTCCACAAATCTATGCCCTTATATGAGATGGCCCTCCGCGATTTCGTTAGGGTGAATTTTGCTTTGTCTAAGGTATGGGAATTTGTGCTACGGAGATTGTTTGTTCTTAACGTTTGGTTTTGTACAAGTATGTTAGTCAAAAGATCATTTGCAGTTCCATTTGTGAATTTAAAGATGTGACTACTTACTGTTAGGGTATAAATATCATTAAGTTTTAGTATTGACAAATTTTTGAATAGTGGGGTTGTGTGTTCACGGTAGTTTCGGGGCCCTGATATTACACGAATTATTTTCTTTTGCATAACATTACGAGTTGTAGCGAGGTATTTCACTTTGCACAAGCCCCAAGCTGAAAGAACCAATAGATAGTAGGTGAGGAATACACAAGATATGAGTAAAAGGTTTTTTTAAAATATATTTTTGGAACAAAAACAAGATTCCTTATCTTAAGGAATGCTTAGTTAGATAGAATAATTTGCTAATGAGACTATTTTTTAGGTGGTGTATCTTTGAAAGAATAGCTTGGTCATACCAGAGAGATAACACCTTAGTCAACTTTTGGGCAGATGATCAGCCGATTATTAATAGTTTATTATTTTTTTGCGTCTCTTTACTTTTTTAGTTGAACACGGGGTTCTCATTTGAATTTGTGTTTCAGTTACTAATGGAGCAGGGTAATTTGTTTTTTTGTAGAATAGGGAGAGTCTGGCTGTTGCCTCTACCCAGGATCATAGTTATATGTTTATTTTAAATTCATTATTCTTACTTTTCGTTAAGTGTGTTTTTATATTGACGCGTCTGATATTAAGATTGCAGTGTCGTGCAAGCTATTTGAGAGTGTATTGAACGTTGTGACAATATTTGAAAAGTCATTAGTATATATAATTTAAGAATAAAGCGGCGGCCCAAGCTATAGAGCCCTGAGGGACCCGTGGGAAATTGTAGGCAAAGTGAGGATGATGTGTCTCCTAAATGAACGTATTGTGTTCGGTCAGATAAGTAAGACTGAAACCATTGTAGTGGACCATTTGTGATACCAAGTCTCTCTAATTTGCTTAAGAGTAGGTTGTGTGGAACTACATCGAATGCTTTCGAGAAATCCCTAGAGTAAGAGTAACACATGTATGTTTTTTCATTTGTGCTTTGTATAGTTTTTCAGTAAAAGGAATAGCCAGAGCATTCTCTGTGTTGCGGTTTTTGGTGAAACCAAACTGATTTTGTGATAAAATCCCATTTTCATGCAAATAATTAGTAAGTTGTCCATGGACTAATTTTTCAAAGATTTTACCAGTTGTATGTAGGATTGAAATCGGACGAGAGTTTTTTGGGAAGGAAGGTGTCAGAGCCTTGGGAACGAGGGGTAACTTTTTGCGATTTTTAAATTCAGTTGGAAGGTGTAAATGTAATTCAATTGAGTTTGTTATAAAGAGCGCTAATATTTGGTGAAAATTTCCTTTTTTAAGTGTTTGTATACTCCAGTTCGGGACACTCTGAAAGTCGAGTTTTTATTCATGAGCCCATTTATAACACACTCAGACGTCAAGATGATTGATTATTCTTTCAAATGCGAAGTTCTGCCCTTCGTGTGGTCTTAAATAGTCGGCAAATCCTCTCTGTTTCAGGAACTTCGGCTGCTAAGGTTGCCCCTACGGTTAGTTAAGTAGGAGTTCAATTGCGTTGAACTATTCGTTGTTGTTTTTAACTATTTCATCACCTATTTTTAATTCTTCAATTTTTTGTTTTCTGTGTATTGTGACGGTTTAAAATGTCGTTTATTATGCCCCATTGCGATCGTGGATTGGATTGAGTCTGGTTGAATTTATCAGCAAAAAGAAACTAGCTTTGGATTTCCTTATTAATTTTTTTTAGTGTTGAAGCGTATTCTGTGTAAACATGCATCGGTATGGTACCCATTTTAGCACTTTTATGTAGAGTGTGTTTTTGTTTAATTGAAGTTAATAGTGCTTTTGTCAACCACTTATTCATTGTTCTCTTTTCTGAGATTGTTTGGTGTTTTATGGGAAAGTTTTTATCATACGTGTCATATAGAATGGAGCTAAATTTTTTGTATTGTTTTCATTAAATGAAAAGATTATCGTCTGGACAAAGGAAAGAGTCTGTATTTTTTATTTGGCGTAGAAATGTTTGTTTACGGTTTTCTGATATTAGCCTATATTTTACTTTCTTTTGCACTAGGGGAACAGTCGATAGATTCAATGTAGGATGCAGGGGTACGTGGTCGAGAGGTCGGCTGTTTAGTCTAAAGGATTTTTGATTGAGCACGATTTTTGACCATATAGGTCAATGATAGTGGAGTATTTGAGTTCATTTGGCCGTGTAATTTCCTGTAATTATAGTGTAAGGTAACCGTTAGACGTCCATTTGTTGTGCAATTAGCAACTTTTTTTTCCAGCAGGAATTGGTAATATTAATTAGTACACGTCGATAATTAAAAGTCACCAGCTATACAGTGATCCAGTAATAATGATGAAGAAAGTAGTGGTTAATGCCTTTTTTCAGATTACGAGAAAAATAAATTAACAGTATCTGATATGCTAGCAGCAACAACAACAAGCAACAACGAACAACAACAACACCAGCAACAGGTTCAACCTACTACGTTATATGAACCTAAATTGGAACAAATGTCTAGTATCGAAAACGAGCTTACCCAAATTTTAAATTCACATATGAACATTCACGATAAAAGAATAAAGTATCAGGAGATATTACAAAAGTTAATAGATTTGAAAGAAAAATATACCAACTATAATGCCTCAAGATCTGTAAATGAAACTGAAGAAGAAGAAGTTGAAACTATTAAAGATTTTAAATCTATTTTAGAAAGCAGTCTTCCAACCAGTGTAAAAAATAAAGGAATAGCTTTATATAACACTTTGAAAGGTCAAATTAATTGGGATTCCGATGGTCAGATTGTAATAAATGGAGATCCCATTATAGGATCAAATATCGTAGACCTAGTTTCTGATCTTGTACGTAATTGGCGAAGGAAACCTATCACAGGATGGCCTATAATAAAACAAAAATTAAGAACAATTAATTTTCCTAAGAGTTTGATATTAAATTTGGCACGTTTAGCAGATGTGGAAAACGTGTACTCTACGCCTAGAGCTATGGCTTCGAGCTCTTCAGCTGTAATGACGTCATACCCCTCTCCTTTAGGCCTAATGAAAAAACGACCACGAAAGAATCCTTATCCTGCAGCAAAAAAATTAAGAAAAAAGGCAGGCTTGGGTAGAGAATGGTTAAAAATGTAACCTGAGTTTCTGTTGCTGTTGCTGCGGCTCCGATCTCCGTATTTTTCTTATCTTGAAACGGCGAGAATGATTTGAAGTACCCTATTAGAAAAATGAAAAGTAACCCTAAAAGTGCACGTGTTCATTAATGGTTAGGGTTATTCATTAGGCTTACTGTTAGGCCTAAATTACGAATAGCATTCCTGAAAGCGTTTGTATAAACATGAAAGTGACCCTAAAGTGCGGTGTTCATTATTGGTCAGGGTTATCCATTAGGCCCTTAGCTGTTAGCCTAAATTACGAATAGCATTCCTGAAATCGTTTGTATAAACATGAAAGTAACCCTAAAGTGCAGGTGTTCATTTATTGGTTAGGCTTACCCATTAGGCTTACTGTTAGGCTTATCATAAGGGTTAAATTAGAAAACATTTCTCTGATTGGCTGGTTGAAGATCTCCCCTTTGTTAGGGTTACAGAGTTCTCATCGCTGAGGTTGAAAGCATTCTTCAGTTGTACGCTCGACTTTGCACTGTCAACATGGTTTCTCTAGTAAGCACCAAGTTCGTAAACGATATTGTGTCGTGGAAAATATCTCACCCCAAAGATATAGTGAACTTATTTTTTCGCCGTAAATCTACAGGGGAACGTTACTATACATGTTCCTCTCCACCTCATACAAATAATCGGCCTCTATTCCTATCGTGCGAAGATTTATCCCGCGTATTTGACGAAGTAAATACATGGGTGAACGAAAAGTATATTTCATCTAGCGTAACAAATTCATGGGGAGTTGCCATTACCGGAGGTGAAGACACCGACACGAAAAGACTGACTCTTGTATTCTCTTTGCACAACAATATTGAAGCCATTGAGTTACGCAGTTGGTGGAGAAACAACCCTGAGGGTATATTCAGGCCATCAAGCTACGGGTTCATGGTCGTAGGAAGAGAAAATATTACATCATTTATCAAGATGCGTGAAGAAATATCAAAACGTGAAGCCGAAGTCTCCAAATTAGATGATCTTATCAATACAGCCCACAACTTGTTATACACTGTGTACAACGAAAACTATACGTTTGACGCTCAATTAGCCGATGTTATGGATGTTATAGATATTGAAAAATTTACTTTTCATTGGGAAAAAGAAATGAAGACACCTGCATACAAAGATCAAGACTTGAAAATATCAGCAAGAGATATTTATACCTATGTCACAACAGATGGAATCAACAGTCTCCGTCAGTATATTATAAATACACAGTATCTGCTAAGTCCTATGTGTCAGTCTCAAGCTTATTAAATATTTTGTGAATATTCCTTTTAAAATTAATTTTATGTGTTTGTATTATATTGTAAATATGTATTATTATATTTTAAAATATGCATATGTTGTAAGCATATTTGAACTACTTTTTTATGAAACTAATTTGTGTAAGATGTTGTACATATAATTTTAATGATTAAAAATTGCTTTTTTAAAAATATTTGTTTCCTTTTCCTCTTTTATTTATCTTATATTATATATATATATATAATGTTTTTTTTGTTTTTATTTGTCATTATATATATATATATATATATTATATATAATATATATATATATAATATTTATATATTATATATATAATTATATATAATATAATATATTTTTGTTGTTTTATTTTCATTGACATGATGGAGGCTAAGGAGGCGGTCGATAAATATTACTATGACATGAAACAGCCTTACAGTTATGGAGGTTTTTCAAGGTTCGCTTCAAAGTTTCCTCACATTAATAAAAAAGAACTGAAAAATTATTTAGAAGGTGAGGATGCTTTTACTCTACATAAACCTATACGAAAAAAATTTCCTACACGAAAAACCATAGCCCCTCACTTAGATAATGTATGGCAACTTGATTTAACTGAAATGGTGAAATATAAAGTTTACAATGAAGGGTATCAATACATTCTTTTTGTGATAGATGTATATTCAAGGTACTTATGGTTAAAGGCTTTAAAGGATAAAAAGTCAAAAACTGTTGCTGAAGCTGTGAGAGAAATTATAAATGAGGATAACAGATACCCTCAATTGATGTGGACAGATAAAGGTGTAGAAGTTTTTAGGTAAAGAGTTTTCACAGAAATAGTTACAGAGTATGATATAGGGTACTACAATACGTACTCAGTTAATAAGCGCAATAGTGGAAAGAGTAAAACGACTATAAAGAAAGAATGCATAGGTATTTCACGAAAACTGCATACATTAATATATAGATTAACTGCAAGACTTGGCTTTATCTCTTATAAGATAGGTCTTTATCATAGAACAATTAGAGACCCTCTAAGATGGTGAAGACAAACCCTCAGTTTCTAGTCATCCTGTGGAAAATAAAGAGATAACACAGGCATAAATTAGGAGATTAATGTAGAGTGTTCTAGTCGATGAAAATGTCAAGATAAAGGGTATGAACAGGAAGGTCAAGAGAAGTTTTTAAAGTAGATACAATCAGAGAGATTCCCGAGAGACGGACTTCAAATTATAACTATCTTTGAAGATTTTAGATGGGGACCATAATAAAAGGAGGGATCTCTATAGAGCAGGAAATACAGAAAATAAGATTTGATCCTAAGAGAATGTATATAAAATAGAAAAATATTAGGATCTAAAGGAAAAGGAAAAATAACAGTATCTTGTCAAATGGGTAGGTTACCCAGCGAAGTTTAATAGTTATAAATGCCAGTGAAATTAAGAAACATTGATCAGTTTACTTTGTGAACGATGGAGAAGTGAAGATCATTTCTATTAACGCTGCTTCATCGGCTTCTGCTTCTTATGGATCCACTATATTCCGGAAATAACAATATCAACTATTACAACCCATTTATTGAACACTATAACTTTTGATCGAGAAATGTATGAAGCAGGATTAAGTGAAATAATTCTCGACGCCGATATAGAGAATATGCTGTTTCATATTTGGCGTTTCGATACTTAGAATGTTGATAATGTTAACCGATGTACTTAAAAAGTAAACCTAATGTTGCAACCATCAAAGCGCAGGACCAATGAATATTTCGTTGATAAAATTATTTATTAGACACTTAAACAAAATTTGAAGAAAAGTCAAATATTTAAACGATTTAGTGTTTCTTGTTTAAGTCTATACGAAGATAACGTGTTAATCACATTAAAATCTCATGATATGAACCTGAAAGATATAAGTTTATTTATTTTCCGCAGCCTCGGTTGTTTCGTACATTGTAGATTACTCACATGTATAACAAATATCGGGAAATAGTTTCAAACATCTCTAAAGGATCTATGCGTTATATACACACGATGGAAGAGTATGTTCAAACAAAATGACACCAAGAGTCATTACATTTTGTATGCTTGCCTACTAAGATGTTTCAAGATCCAGGTATGGCTTATGTTTATACAGATATTGTAGACCATCAGTATGTAGGGAATACTAAAGCCTCTTTGTTAAGAGTAGTTCATTTTCCTAAAGGACGTAAAGTTATAAGCTTTCCTAATGTTCACTACTTACCTATGAGTAAGACCCAGCTGAGTTCAGTTCGCGTTTATATAAGAGACGTCGAAGGCAAACCATACCCATTCACAAATGGGACAGCAGTGTGTAAAGTACACATAAGAAAGAAGCTCCGGTAAATAATAATAATAATGGAAAGAGAAAGAGTCTTCAGGGGATCAAGAATGCAGAGGGGGTATGGTTTAGGTGGATTTTTTGCTTCGTTATTTCGTAGAGCTATTCCCCTGTTTAAATCAGGAGGTAAATACATTGCTAAAAAAGCGGCCAGAACAGGAATAAACACAATCCAGGATATTATGGGGGGTGTCGACCCTCGTAGTGCTGTAAAACGCCGCATAGCTGATGTTTCAGATGAAATGTTAGACGATGTCAAACGAAAAATACGACGCAAGATGACGGGAGGTGGTGTTAGAAAGGTGAAAAGACAGCGTGTAAAAAGACTCAATAACAAAAAGAAAAGGAAAAGTAAAAAGAAAAAAACCCGTAGCAAGAAACGTACGAATAAAAAGAAACGTGGAAAAATATGCAAACGTAAAATAAAGGATATTTTTTCTGAATTATAATATGTGGCAACTTGTTCTTAATATATAGGTATGCACCTAAAGAATATTTTCATTAAAGGTTTAGCCTTAGAGTCGATAAGATGCATTTCTTACACCCCTCTAGTCCAGACTGCTGCAAGAGTGAATTGGATCTCTTCTCCGTAAATCCTACCCAGACATCGATCTTAGAAAGTAATTTTATCAGCATTAACCCCCTTCACGCTGTCACAAATACAGATGTACCTCTCGAATTCAATATCCTGAACTTCAGATCAATTCTTATCCTGACCCCTCGAATGTTTTTTTTAATATCTGAAGTTAAATTTGGTTTAATGAAGATGGACGGATCTCACGGAACAGAACATTGTAATGTATATCGCTGTTTCCGAACTTTTTTCTCATGAGCTTTAAGAACATTGAAATGTTTTTTAAATGAGACTCTCAAGGAGCGATCAGCAGCCAGTTACCAATACCGAAGCTATATAGAAACTGTACTAAATTATTCGGATGATGCTAAACAGTCCCATTTACAATCAAGCGGCTACTACAATTTAAAAGATGAATCTAAAATAATAGATGGATTTAGTAAAAATGTCAACAAGACTTATGAATATTATGGACGTGTAAACGGTGACATATTCTCCCAAGAAAAACTTATTCTACCTTCTGTGGACACCCGTATCAGGTTAACTAGATCTACTCCACAATTTGTGCTTAATGTTCAATCCAAAGCTGCTGCAACGACTGCTTCACCTACTCCTATTTTTCAAATATTGGATACTTATCTTTATGTACGTAAAGTGAAATTATCTCCCAGTAAACATATGGAGATTGAGAAGACTCTTTTAAACAGTACGGCTAAATATCCTATAAGACGTGTAGAAACTAAAATTTTTAACTTTACTCAGGGTTTATCGAGTATAGATCTTGCCAACGTTGTTATAGGTAATCTCCCTCAAAAGGTCATTGTAGGAATTGTAGACCATTCAGCCTTTATAGGGCAGTACTCTAAAAATC
>JABUQX010020000.1:25000-27500 GCA_015478945.1 Trachelipus rathkii
GGGCGCATATGCCGTTTCACCTTACAAATTATTATATATAATTATATTGATTATATATATATACTATATTATATATATTATAATATATATAATAATATATATATTTTTGTTTAAGAAAGGATTAAATAATATTATAATAAAGTTTCCAAAAACGGGGAATGTTAATGTTTATTTAACATTAGAATTTCCTGCAATAGAACGTTGCAAGATTTAGTAAGCAAAAACGCGCATGCGTGAAGCTGAGATGTGACCTTAAGAAAATTCTCTCGGCACTTGCAATGTGTGGAGAATAACATGAAGAAGTGTTTATAAAATGAAGCTTACAAACAAAGATGATTTTACTATTTGATAGAGTCATTAAAAGCCCAATAAATCAGGTAGAGAAACTATTTTATGTTATATGATTTGCTAATAAATGTATTTCGATTTATGACTTGAAAAATCTATTGTAAAATTACTGACGATCTATTATATATTTTGTTTCAATTTATTATATATTTGTTTTATATTTTAGTCATTTTTTTTGTATATATCATTTTTTACATTATTGTTTTTTGTCGTTTTAATTACAGAACCAGAAGTTCATATGGCAATATGTACAAATAAAGTCTTTTTGGATTTCTGCGTATCATGATTCCTTCTTTTTGGCTCTATCTTAAGAAGCTATTTTAACATTGTTCTGATTTAGTCCATTTGAGAAGAAATCACGCAAATCAGAATTCAACATATTGTTTTAAGTTAGCAATTTGAGAAGAAATTATATTAGAATCACATTGCAAGTCATAAAGAGAAGAAAGAAAGACATCGTAAAAGCCATAAAGAGAAGAAACGTAAAGACACGTAAAAAGCCATGCAGAAAGAATGTCAAGTGTCTGCAAAACAAAATGTCTGCGAATTGGAGCCGACGCCGAAGAAAGATGGGATGCCTAAAACCAAGGCAGGGTATTGGGCTGTTTACTTGGCATAGTCTCCTCTCTCCTTTATGTTCGTGCTGAAGCATTGAAGAAAACAGAAGAAAAAAAAAGAAGAAGGATTTGCAGTGCATTTTAAAATATGTGTTTAAGTAGTAAAGTTAAAAGTGAAAATTAAAGTTATTTAAAGCTCTTTTAAAAGCTAAATAAAAATAATAAATAAAGAAAAATCTTTGGGTGCCATCGAACGCTGCTAAATTGCCAAGTGTCGCTTTTTTTTACAAAATTATAAGGTGAAAAGTAATATCTGCAATTAATAATCAATTGCCAATATACTCTTTCTAAGTAATAATAAAAATTAAAGTGTTTAATTATAAATATAAATGTTTATTGAAATAAAGTGAATACATATATGCGAATAAGCAATAAATAAAGTTAAATAAAAATTAAGGTAAAATGAGTTAGTATAGTGCCATTGAAGATGCAAATGCCAATACGCGTCAAATGACGCAAATGACGTCACAAAAAATTTAGAAACTTATTTAGAGAATGATAAAAAGTTTAAAGCTATTTTATGAAAATAAAAATAAGAATAATGTGTCATGATAAATTATGAATAAAAAAAAATAATAGGTAAGCTTTATTATGAATAATATTTTTAGGGTGCAAAATAGAATTTAAATAAGAGACAACCCAACAAAGGTTGCCACATTTTGCTTGCTCGCAAGCACAAGACTTACAAGACGACGAATCCAAATCATATTTAGAGAGTTGGCATATATCGCTACATGAACAATTACGATAGTATAATTTATATATACATTAAAATATCTTTTAAAATTTGTAAAAGTACATATTTTTAAAGGTTGTTAAAATTATTAAATGATCTACAAAATCAAATGACAAAGATTAATAGTAACTAAGTTGCTTTAATATATTTTTTTATTTTTTTTTGCTTGCAGCAGAAAGCAAGCAAATTTTGAGAATGTTGCATCTATGTTGCAAATGCCTCCAACAATTGTTTTTTTTTTTTGTTTGAAAAATATATTATAAAAAGAAAAATTTTGATATTGTTTTAAATAAATATAAAAAAAATAAATAAATAAAAAAAATAAAAAAATAAAAGTTTTATAAATTCTAAGAAAGTTTAAATTTTAAAATTTTAAAATTAAAAAGTGTATACTTCTAAAATCGTTTTCTTTTTTATTTGAAAGAAAACTACATTTAAACTATTTAAAAGAGTAACTTAGATAAATTATTAAATCCAATAAAAAAAAACATTTGAACTTTTTTTTATCTAAGTTTTTAAGTATGGTTAAAGATTTTTCTATAGATGTATATATATATATATAAACATATATATATATTTTATCTAAAAAACTTAAAATTATGCTATCATGATGGTCGAATATATAATTTAGTAAAATAATATATGTTACAAGTCGATTAACTTTGCAATATTTGTTGCGAGTTTTAATAAATAGATTCTAAAAATGGATAAAATGATTAATGAAATTTTAAGCTCTTCATATATCGAAAAAATAAGAATAGTTATAAGAGATATTAAATCTGATGTCTTTAATAATATA
>JABUQX010020000.1:35000-37500 GCA_015478945.1 Trachelipus rathkii
CGAATTCTTATAATATGGAAAGGAAATATTGCATGGTAAAAGAAGTTGATTAAGTTAAAAATTTCCTTTTGATTAAATAACTTAGAAGCTAAAGAAATAGATATAAGTCTGTAAGAAAGTAAATGATTAAGAATAAACTATAGTAAAGTCACAAAAAGGGTAAACAAATAATATATGGAACTAAATATTTCGTCTGATGTCAACCTAGAGGTTCAAACTCATTTATTTTTATATTGTAGTAATTGAAACTTGAGGGCTACAAACGTAAAAGAATTTATCAAGGAAATCTTGAATGTGGATTTGTTTACCGTTGAAGACTTGAAATGCAGGAATTCTTATGCTAATTCTTTTTAAAATTGTATTTGAAGCAGTGTCTAAGGAAAATCTTTTGAGTATGAATTTCTTGGTTACGAAAATAATAATTATGTAGAAAATTTTTAATTAAAGGAGAGAATGGCTACAATAATTAATTCACGCAAAGTTTTAAATGTAGTCTCGTTCAATTGTAATTTCTTTAAGAGTAATTTGGAAGTTTTAAAGGTACTAATTCACACACTGATATATTATGGGTTCCTTTCCATTATAAGGGCCACTTTGATGAACAATTCCCTATGCAAGTTGAAGATATCGGATACGGATGGTTTTACAGTAGGTATCATTAGTTTAGTCACAGGTATCTGATTTTAAGTTACTAAAACATTTGAGAAAAAAATTTATCATTTCTTAATTAATCATAGTTGCTTTTATGATTTAGGGATTTTAATGCACACAACCAAGAGTAGTTAGGGTCCTCTCACCCTGATTCAGAAGGAGAGGAGATCGAATCATTAAACATTAGAAAGCCTCACATATTCCTGATTGTCACAACTAATTCTGGTACACCCTTCACCACTAATCATTCTATCCACAAATACCACACCTTCTTCCTGGTCGTCCTGTTTCTCCTGTTGACAATATAATCATCATTCGCCTTAACATAAATAAAAAAATAATGGAAATCTCATATCACAACGCTTGCAAGAGTATCATCAAGGAAGTTCTGGTTACTGTTTAGATTACGAATTTTTTTTTCTCTTCTCAGTTATTTCAACTATTCAAGGTTGAATACCTAGGGGAGGGGGCTCAGGTTTGAACAGTCTTTTGAATATGGTTGAGTCAAAGGAGGAAAGCTAAGACACTTTTTCTTACTTTCCAGTTGACTTGACCCTTTATCATTGGTGCTTGTCGTTATTATATAGATAGTAGGTACTACAGTGGCATGTGCTGGAGGGAACTGACCACTCGCATGCCACCACCCTCATGAAGCTCTCGTTCTAAAAGGAGTGCAGCTTCTGCGCATAATTTTTTGGTGAACTTTGGAAATTACAGGCTTGCTTACTGCAATGTTTTCTTTCTTCCAATCATCTCTGTCCTGTGGAATTTTCTTCTACATTCTGCGCTTCCTACTGAATTTAATTTCCCCACACTTTAAAACTTGCGTCTGTGCTCAACTG
Source organism: Trachelipus rathkii (assembly GCA_015478945.1). NCBI lineage: Eukaryota > Metazoa > Arthropoda > Malacostraca > Isopoda > Trachelipodidae > Trachelipus > Trachelipus rathkii. Next base: position 36,494 of record JABUQX010020000.1, read on the forward strand.
CAAAAATATACGTTCGGTAGGGTTAATAAGGGTTTACAGCTTTGTCACTTTTATTATCTTTTTACACCCTCTCTTCAATTATGGCTCTGCCCATGATATGCGATGATAAGCGACAATAAAAAGAAAAAAGGAAATAGTAGATCTGTGAATATATGTAATAAAATGCGCTTCATTTTTCAGTTCTCTGTTGTTTCTAGGTGCGAGACGTGAACCAAAACTGCCCATCCATCATCTGCATTGTATTTCTCTAAAATAGATGAAGAAATGGAATTAAATGCAAATTTGCTATTTTATTGCTGATTTTTAATTCTATATCATTTATTCTTTGTTTGTTTGTTTTTCCATTTCGTTGTATATTTTTATCTATATTTTTTCTTACTTTATTGTTTTATAAAGACTGCTTTATTAATTTTAATTTTATTACTTTAATTATATTTATAGGCTATTTTGTTATAAATTATATATATATATATATATTTTTTTTGCATTATATTTAATGTTTAAATTAATAGCTGGTAAGTTGTATTTTGGATTTTAAACTCTGATTCCTTAGTTATACGGAGGGGATTCTTGATATCCGCTATCAGCATAAAATTAGTACCATTATTGAAAATGAAGCGGAAATCCACTGATGAAGATGCGAATATCCGGTCAACCCTCTTATATATATATTTATAGGTATATATATATATATATATATATATATATATATACTAATATATATATATATAATATATATATACTAATATATATTAATTATATATATATATATATATATAAATTTAGTGATGCAGTAACATCCGCATTTCCGCATCAGGCCGCTTTGCCCTGCGCGGATTGTTGAGCGGATCATTTATTGTCCGAGATTTTTGACACAAGAATTTTTTTATAATCAAAATACTTAAGATGAATCTGAACCCAAAACGTTAAATGAGAGACATCTGTAACTGATATCAATTTCAAAATGTAGGGCTATATCAACCCATTTTATCATTCAACAATGGAAC
>JABUQX010020000.1:42500-47581 GCA_015478945.1 Trachelipus rathkii
TATTGAATAGATGGAGCGAGGAAACTGATAATGAATTTTTTCTGTTATCTTTGATTTCAAATGGTAATAATGGTGTGTTGTTAAAAAAAATAAAAAGATATTTATATATTATTTTAAACTAGAGGACTGAGGGAAAAAATTAATTTTATTTTTTCTGTTTCTTTTTCACTACAAATATGGAAAAACTAAAGCAATAATCGCAACTAATGGGGCTGTTGAAGCAGGCAAGGGTCGGTGGTGTAGCAGCTGGCTAGTAAGGTCCGTAAACGCATTTTCTATTGTAGTCCTCACAACAGGAGCTCAAACGTACAGTGATAGCGTTCCAAAGATTCCGTCTGCTTGCATCACGATAGAAGATACCACTTTAATGCATCGACTACAAGACAGAGGTTTTTTTTTTTGTATTTATTTTTTTAAATTGAGATTTCCTTTTCCTATGTATTGCGTGCCAGGATGAAAGATAAATCAAAGTCAAGATTATTGATGATATAAAACAAATTATCATATATCATTTTTTGAACATGGACTTTCTTTCTTATTTTTAGGTATAACAGTAACCCTTCAGTTATATCTGGGAGCTGTAAATCATGAAAACGGAACCCAAACCAGAAACACCATCTTCGAAATTGAAGGATCCCAAAATCCTGAAGAGGTTGTCGTCGTTTCTGGTCATCTGGACTCGTGGGATGTTGGTGTTGGTGCTATGGACGATGCTGGTAATGAATATTTCTTTTCTAATACATTTATAATACTCTTCATTTTCGGAACTAGAGTATTTTCATTTTTAATTAGAGAGAAAATTTTTAGGAAAAAGTATAATTTATTTATTAAAATTTTGTGCTAAAATAATTAAAATTGATTTGAAAATACGAAGAAGTAAAATATAAAATATAAAGAGTGGAACAGAACTCAGAACTTTACCAGTAATATATTTGAAACATCTATGACTAATATTTCAGTTGGGATAAGAGATTTGAAATGTTTAGTGAGTAAAGAAAGACGAATCTCATCAACTATCTTCGAAGCGATAGTGTTCAGTATATGTCCATGGTAATTGTAATGACCTAAAGAGAATAATGCAATAATTCTAAACACAGAAAGATATTAGAGGGTTGCAGAAGGTTATAGAAGTGATAAAAATAAAATCTGTGAATCTACCATATTTTATATAGGAACACATGACACTCTTTTACAGAAAAAGTTATTGTCATGATGATTATAAGCGCTCATCTCCACATTCTTCTTAGGCTGGAGTAGGCTCTCATTTATTCACACACCATAAACACTATTATATTCAAAATATTCCCTTTAAAAAATAAAATAAAAAATGACATTGACAAATACTTTATTTTAAAATAAGTGTTATTTTAAATACAATTTCTGGAAAAGGGGTAAATCAAGATTATATGATTAAAATAAAAATGATATGCTTCATTCGAGGGTTTGTTTTAATAAGGAAGAAAATATTGGTCAGACTTGCAGTCGCATGACTTTCGCTTTCAAAGGAATAATACCAGTTTCTCCAGGAGAGGTTAATTGTACTGTGTAGAAGACATAACTCCTTGTGATTCTCTCTCTCTCTCTAAAGAATGGAGGTGTACAATCTATTCACTTTCCCTTCAGCTAAAGCTCATTAGCATTGGTTTAACTTTTTTTGATCCTTTGTTATTCGTCGCAGGAATTCTGCCTATAGGAAATACTGTAGCTTTATCCTGGAATCAAGCTAAATCAATTCACCGTCATACTAAAAACTTCTTTATTTTAAAAAAAAAAATGCAACAATCTTTCTGATTCTACTTCCTAACGTACTTCTGGCATTTTTTTTTTTTGTTTAAATTTCAACTATAACTTTGCTTCTTCCACTTTCCATCTTTTAGTATCTTCCGACGACCTAATAGCCGTTTTAAACTCTGCCAAAGCTGAACTCTTCGCTCAAATTTTTGCCTCAAATTCAACCTTAAGAGGCTTTTCGGTCCTTTATTCCTGTTCTTACACCCTCTTCAAACTTTATTTATGCCTGGCAATTGTAACTTCTTCATAAAACGTTATCCGCCTCTTTCTGAGCTTAACACTAAAGGAAGGTGCACTGTCCTGATGGTATTCCTACTGTGGTTTTCAAAGCATGCGCTTTTGAGCTCGATCCCTGCCTTATCAAACTATTTCGTCTTTGTGGCCATATTGTTTTCGACCTTCCCTTCCCGTTTAAAACATGGGCTCATTAAATCTGGGCCAATAAAAAGTAGACCTCTCAATCCCCAAACTATTGTCCCATCACTTTAACCTCCATTATTTCTAAAGTTTTCGAATCTATCATAACATGAAGATTTGGAGATATGTCAATTCTTCAAGTCATATCTCTGATAGCCAGTATGACTTTCGTAAGAAACTCCCAACTGGCGATCATCTATCATTTCTCTCAGGTTTTTCGTTCTTTGTTCTTTCGATGAAACTTCTGTTGTGGCTCTAGACATATCGAATGTCTTTGAAAAGACTCAGGGCGCAACGGCTTTGATTTCTAAAGCTCTCTCCGTTCTCTCTAATTTCTTTTTTGGTCTTTCTATAGCAACTGTTAAAGACATCCAGCGTTCACCCTTTAAGACTATTAATAGTGGTGTTCTTCAGGGTTCAATCCTATCCCCAACTCTTTTTTTACTTTTCAATAGCGACCTTATCTATTACTTCATCGTCCATCCACAAATATGTCACTGACTTTACCCTTCATAACTCCTTCAATTTTGATAGATTTCCCACCCCAAAGTAAGTAGCTCAAAATAGTGGGTGGTTTTGGACCAGCCAACCTCTGATCTTTCTCGAATTTCTAATTAAGACATTGAGAACACGATTGTTTTCAATGACTCAAAAACTCAGTTTTTCTTCATCTTACTACTTGACAATCTTTCACACAACTATAAAATCTTCTTCAACTCAAATCTTCTTCTGCTTCTTGGCGTTTCTTTTCGTTTCTTTTTCTCTTGATCTTTCTTCCAAGGATCAAATGGCATCCCTTTTTCAAATTAGCTTATAAGAGTTTGGGTGTTCTGAGGCGATTTCAGAATTTTGAGAATTGCTTCACACATCTGATGTTCATTAACTCAAAGAGGTCTCGTTGAAAAGGAAAGGTGGAGTCTAGTGTTTTTCGTCTTATCAATTCCCATCTTCTTACTAACTTCTTCCGGGCTCTTTCTGGCCCTCGAATTGTTGCAACCGACGTTTCTCTTCTGGACTCTTCAGTCGCATACCTCCTCCAATGAGAACAACTCGTGAGACAAACAAAAAAAAAAACGGCCTTTTTAATAGTCTTATCCGTTTCTCCTGTCCTACCCCCCCTCCGACCCAGTCCTTAACCCACTATGCTCAATCTTACGTGTACTCCAATGGTAAAATCTGGAACACACTCAATTTATCTATTTTCCCAACTACCTTTGACTTGGACACCTTTAGACGCCGTGTATCGGAGCATATCGGCCTTTGAATTAAATTGGACCTGACTTGAGAGTTTCCCCTAACTCTGGTGAAATTTGGTAGGCCTCCGACCTTTTTCAACCAGGAGACATTAAAAGAAAAAGTCATTTATCAATATAATTGACTCTTAACCTGCTGAACACCTTTTGAGAGAGAGAGAGAGAGAGAGAGAGAGAGGAGAGAGAGAGAGAGAGAGAGAGAGAGAGAGAGAGAGAGAGAGAGAGAGAGAGAGAGAGAGAGAGAGAGAGAGAGAGAGCCATGGAAGATGTTTTGAAATTCAACTTGGAGTAAAGTTGTATCTATAGTTCCTATACTCTATAGCAGGGATCTTCAAACTTGTTTTTCGTGTACCCCTTAGACGAACAGAATTATAAGTTGTACCCCTATAGGCATATAATATAATATAATATAATATAATATAATATAATATAATATAATATATAAGACACAGCGACCAATGAGATAACCTCCCACTCACTTGATACACGATCACACAAAAACACTTGAAAACGATGTTTTAGACGGCAGACAAAACTGTGGTTTGCCTTTCACTTGATGAAAATTGGCTAAAAATCAAGAATTTTTGGTCCATTTTAAGTTTGGGGCTAAATGGGTCTCAACCAGAAGCAAAAATCAAACCCTCCCTTTAATCCAATTTCCTGTGATAAAATTATTTTGAAAATTAGAAAATTTTTTGAAAGTTGAATTTTTCTGATAAATAAACCAATTCCTCCTCTTTTTAAAGGTGGATGTTTTGTTTCCTGGATGGCTTTAAGAGCAGCACAAAAATTAGGACTGAAACCACGAAGAACTTACAGGAGTGTTTTCTTCACGGCAGAAGAACAAGGAATTTACGGTGGTGATGTAAATATATATATATATATATATTTTCATTATAGGATTTTATTGTAGGAAGAATCACTGCAAATATTTCAGTTTACCTTATAAGGTTCTTATTAAGATATTCTTATATATATATAATATATATATATATATATATATATTATTATATATATATATATATATATATATTAGTGATGCTGCAGATGTCATTTTTCGCATCCGCGGATGTGGATATTGATTTTAGCATCCGCGGATGCGGATGTTTAATATATATATATATATATAAAATATAAAAAAAAAAATATATAAATATAAAATATATATATATATATATATATATATATATATATATATATATATATATATATATATATATAAATATATATATATATATATAATATATATATATATATATAAATATCAAGTTTTAGCCAGCATCTATTAATATAGATTGTATCCCAGGGTGCGGGACGGGGCGACCCAACTCAAATGCTTCACGCCAACCTCTTTCCCCAACCTCGCCTTAATGAAGAGTTAAAACAATGGCATTATCATACTTTTTGAACTAGTTTACTAACATTCAAATATAGGAAATTGGTGCTTGTAAGAAACAATCAATTTTTCTGCCTTTTCAGTTGAGAGTCTGTTTCCCTTTTTTTCATACATATATTAGCCCACATTGCTAAATACTCTCCTCAACTTGGAAAAAACTTTGGAACACTTAGTTGGAGGGAACAGGCCAATAATTTCCTTGCAAGTTTATTTTAGCGTGGGTA
>JABUQX010020001.1:0-55000 GCA_015478945.1 Trachelipus rathkii
CACCGTGGGCTATACTGAAATAGCTTTTGCACTTTTCACACCTTACGTCCACTTTCTGAGGTCATTTTTCGAATAAAAGGATACATAGAATTTCAGGTTTCATAAAAATACACTTCCTTTTTGCAGTAGACATGGCTATTACACAGTACACTACCACGTACTACACCTTAATCCTTGTTAGCTGAACAACTCATAGTATGACTAATTTGATACTCATCATTGGACATTGGCTGAGGAATCAACGAAATACAGGAAATGGTTTAAAACGAAATTTTAACAATTCGTAATTCGTACATTTATAATAAAAGCTCTTTAAGCGTTCTATATAATGGGCATATGGCTATATTGCATTCATATATATATAAATATATATAATATATATATAATAATATTATATATATATATATATATATAATATATATATATATATATATCATATATTATATTATATATAATATATATATATAATATATTTATATATATATTATATATAATAATTTTTTATGCCAAGAAGGAGGAGGAGTCTCGCTGCAAGGAGAAGTTCCAATCTGCCAGGCTAAGATTGTTATTTCAGGCGATATTATTTTTATTAATTGATTAATAATTTTAATTATTATTAATAAATTAATAAAATATGTATTTTGCCGGCATTAAAATTGTCGCTGAATTCTAATATATGTATCAGTTTTTTGTTAGCTATCCTAGTTCTAGACTACAGTGTCAGCTATTCGGACCCTGGCCATATGTATATATATATCTCACAAAATGTCGGAACGAAATAATTTGAAACACATAGCAGAAAGTATTTAGAACATTTCTAAAAGATAAAAAAATTAAACATTCTCATCAGCATTCAAGTCACGGCTTTTTCATTTCAGTATATATATATAATATTATAATATATAGTATATATATATATATAATAATTATATTTATATATATATTATATATTATTTATATATATATATATATATATATATAAAGTATATTACTATATATTATAATTATATTACTATTAATTATAATAATATATATAATATATTATTAATATCATTATTGTAATGTTATTGTTAATTATAATTACTTATATACACTATTATAATTATTTGAAAAGGAAAAATAGCGGGACCTCTCTGGAAAAAGCGGAACTTCTCAGAAAAAAGCGGGACATTTTTTCAAGTTTTAAAGAAGCGGGACAGGGTCGAAAAAAGCGGGACTATGGTCACTTTACATATGGAAAGGATGGATGTTAGTCAGTAGGTTAAACGGATGTATATTGATAAGTGTGCTAGGAATCGACCTGTTGAAATACCAAAGGAAAAGTAAATTGAGTCTGTAAAAGAATGTCTGAAGGAAAGGAATGTCTGAAGGAAAGATGTGAGTTTGCCATACGAGAAGGAAAGGGTATGGAGGATGAATGGCGGTTTTGAGGAGTAGGTTGTGACCTGACTAAGATAGTGACCTTACATCCGAGATACCACAGTGATGGTCTTCGCGGTCTTTTGAAGCAATAGGGTGGATTTGTTTTACTGCAACGAGCTTTCGATTAAGGGTATGGAGGTGATGGTAAGGGGAGGCTTTATTTTTCACTTACGTCATACTCTTCTATTTAACTGTCAAATCTTCCGTACATGTTACGCACCCCTGCCAACATCTAGTGGAAAAATAAGGGAGATAAAAAAAAAAAAAAAGATGAATATATATATATATATATATATATATAATATATATATTATAATATATAATATAATATATAATATATTATATATATATTGATATATATATAAGATATACTATATATAATAAATATAATAATATATATATATATATATTCACAGATAATCACAAACTCACTGAGCCCTTTCAAAGGTCACCTCAGAGACCGCAGGCGGAGAACTTAAAGAGATGGAGATAAAAGGAAGAAAGCAGAGAGTTCCACAGAAGAGATATTGCGGAAAGAAGTACACCACAAATCGAACAATCCTAGGATATTTCTCAATATTCACACAGGAAAGTTATGAAAATGTAGGCAACTTATCATACGATGCAACCTATGCAAAGTGAGCGGAATGCCGAGAATTCAACTCTCTAAGCAAATATAGTAAAAAGATCAGAGCCACAACCCACAAAGAGATCAAGTTTCAGGAGTTGAAAGAAGGGGACAGTTTATTATCTTTAGCTTTACGTCAATAAAGCTGTAATCGTTGAGGGATACAGGTTTTCATCCCTTCTTTGACATGCATTGTTTCTCTCATTAATCCATGGTTCGATCGTGCTATGTTCCCTGCGCAATCGGGCTAGAGGCAACAGAGCGTATCTCGTGAGTTGAAAAATTCTTGTTCTATTATTACTCTCGCTATATTTCATTCAGCTAGAAATCGTTGCAGGGATACTCTTCGACGAGATAAAGCGGGCTTTCATCAAACGGAAAGTGCGCTAACCCCTTGTTCTCTTACTGATAAATTCTTTCTAGGCCTCTTGCCAAGATATCTCTAACAACTTATGTAAATCTTTCTTTTCTCTTCTTAAACAAGCTTTTTTTTCTTGCTGGCGTAACTCCCAACTTAAAAGGCCAAACTTTTCGGCCTCCTACTATTTCCTTCTAACTCAACCCTGGAAGATTCTGGGATTCCTCCTCCTCCTCCTTCTCCTCTCAGGGTCCTATGCCTTTGCATAGTGTGCATTTGATTCGGTGAATTATGTCTCCTGAGACTGAGAACGTTAAGGTAGGCGGGTGGGCCTGGATAGCATCCTCCCCGAGTTTTAAAGGAATGTGCTTACGTGATGAACCAGACCCTCGTTCCCCCAGAGTTGGAAGCACGCACATGTCCAACCTTTTCCGAAAAAATGGCGAAAATGCAAAGACAAAATCTCATTGCAATGGATTCTAAACAAAGGGCAAAATACCAAACAAATCTTTGCACCGGCCCATTCTATTAAGAACATATACCTAGCATCTTGTCACTAAAATCTTAATTTGTTCAAACGATTGTGCCTTTTAAGGAGAATTTTCGATTCCTAACATAGAACGACAATCGTGAATTCTATAACATTTTCATATTTCTTCCTACATTAAGATACACAATGTTACTGAGTGACTTTCAGTACGTATTCGATGCAGTCATTAACTGAGCTATGAATAATATATATACTTATATCAATATAACTATATATTTATAGTATTATATTATAGCCCCCTGCTATGTCTTAATCTCGATCCTTCTGGCAATTTTTGGTTAAGTGTATGGTGAGGTAACTTTATTTGCTTTAACGAGTATGTAGGCCTAGGATTTGATACTAGATTATAAACCCCATTCAAAGAATTTGAATTTTCTACCGAGGTTATGGATGGAATGAACGACTGTATTCCAAAAGTACTCTCTAAGCTCCAGCTCTTCGCATTTGGGATTTATTTTTAAACCATACTCTACTTATTTATCTTAGCTAATAATCAATCTAGACTCATTTCAAGTCGTCTTCATATATCATGCCAACTTTGTCAAAATGTTTATAAAGGAAGAATGGAGCATATAATCTTTTATCCTCCTGACATATATAATTCTAAAACCAATGCACTGACTTTTATAATAACCGATAAACCGCCGAATTTTGTGGTCTATCTCCTACTTTATTCTCTACTTTTATTAACTGATCTTCTCAACCTGGCACATCTAACCTCTCAATCTACTATCTTGACTATGGCCATGGAATCAGAGCGCTTCGCGATTCTTCAACTCATTTTCAATATTCAGACTTCATAACATTGGACTTATCTTAAGAAATTGTCCTGTCGTAAACTTAAATTCTTGCGACTCAAATTTCTCGATAATTCTTAGGATTAGATATATTTCTCGATAGGAAGGTCTGGTGATCTCAACAACTATCGAACCGATTAACAAAATTTGCTTTTAAACCACGGACACCAAACTATCACAAATCTCCCTCTCTAACAAGAAAAAACAAACACTTCTAACTTTATCCATATCATCTTTTACGACGCGTTCTCTCGTCTCTCCTGTTGACAATATAAACATCCTCGGCTTTAATTAGAAAATATAAATAAACAAGATGTCTGTTTGGTACCTTAACATTTACTAACAAACATGTACGGATTGCATCAGAGGACAGAACCATCAAAGAATATTAACTAGTGGAGTCTGTTTAGACATATCAGTAAAAAATATTTTTCCTCATTCTTGGAAGTTTTTAAAAATCACAGCTATATCAAAAAAAAATTACTGCATCGCGCCCTCTCTTACCAAGGAGTATATATCTCAACGCATGAGTGCTGGGGCTCCGTGTTTTCAACCCCCGGCTCTAGACGCCAGGGTACGGTCAAAAGCAAAGGGATTATAAACTTTCTGTGCTTCCAGGGTTCACTTTGAGCAACCTTAGCTTATCGCTTTCTGGTCGCTGGTCCCGCGGCAATGTTGATGACGAGACACCCACCTCTCGTTTGACTTCTATTAGTACTGCGCGCCTGAGGCTGTTCTCGACCCGGGAATCTTTATAACACCAACTGCCGTATTCACCAACCTTTAGATCATCCCTCTGTCCAAATTTAGCGATTAAGGAAAAGACTATAAACTGAGCAAACATAACATAGCAAAAGAACATAAAGATTTATAGTAATTAAACAATATTGCCCAACTCCAGGCTAGTCCGCCGTTAAGACGGTAGACTCCTGGTTCCTTCTCCCTATTATGCAACCTCTGAGTATATGTCTCCGGTTGAATCCTCACCTCCCTCTTACAATCTACTTTGGTGGTCCTCTACTGGAGTTATTAGAATCTCTTACTCACTTTAAATACTGCACTGGCGATATCATTTATAAAAATATAATGCGTAATATTTGTGAATAGATTTAGTTTGCTTTCACTTATTATAGTAAACACCCCGCGTCCTTCGGAGTTGAAGAGTGGGGTAATAACTGTAAATCAAAAAAAAAACATTCAAAAGAAGGGCGGAACAGGAGAATCCAAAAATGTTGGAACTGGTCTTCATACAAGGTGGAATAAGACCCCAATATAATTGGAGTAACCTTTCTGAAAAATAAATTCACGCAACCTGAACAGAATTCCCAGCCTTTGAGGTACTATACTACTTATATAAAAAAAGTAGCAATTCAGTTGTTGATATATGAGGTTTCTCAAGATAGTTATTGTTTATGTTGTCCACAGGTAAGATGAGAGAGCCACAGAAGAAGATATGGAAGTTGGGAGTTACTTTTGAGAGGGAGATGTGAAGAAATTAAGTTTTTAATGCTGAACTTCACAAGGTAGAGACTACACCACCGGGAAATCCAATCCATATCGGAAAGAATAGAATCGTAAAGCTGAATTCGAAAATCATTTTTAGAAGCAAAAGAGTCTATGATAGATTTAATAATTATAAAAAGTATAAAGTAAATAATAGGTAATGAATGTTTTAAGATAATTATCTTCAAAAAGACCATAGACATTAAAATCTAAGATAATGGGGATCCCTCACGCATTGCTTCTATTTACTGTAGTATACCTGAATTAATGGAATTAAATAGGTAACATAACACAATTTAGTGAGGTCATCTATGCAGTACATTTATCTTTGTTTTATAATTACTCTTATCATATTAAAATCCAGGAATAATATGATGGAAGGTGCACTATCTATAATTTCAACATAACCACTACCCCAATGAACGAACCGTTACCAGGTATTCTGAGAGTTAAACTTGGCATAAGTGGCGTAAAAGCAAAGAGAAGATGGACAGCCTAATATTAGATTAAAGGAAAAGGGAGTACTTATAAGTGAGTCGAAAGACCCAGTTACGTTTACGATCCGCCGTATCTTTATTAACGATCCTTTTTCATTCCATATCTCTTGCTTCCCAAAAGAGAACTTTACCCACAAAAATAGGTCAATAGCCAACTAGGTTTCAACCAACAAACCATCCCAGACAAATTAAAGTCCCGTAAATGGCAGCAGAAAGATACCTGATCATCTAGTCAGTGAGTGTAGTATACCCATTCCTATCACCTCGGACGTTCCGGTTGAGCCTTCGAAACGTTCTCAGTAATAACCCTTACGGTTGAACCAGAAATGAAACAGGTAAAATGAGGATTCACGAGGATGTATCCAGGACAATTGTAGGTTAACGACAGAGAAGTAATATCAATAAAAGGTTACCTTAAGGTGCCTTCTCGCAGCACCTCCTCCCGATTGGACAATAGCTGGAGAGCTATAGGGTTTACCTTGCCACCATGGAATAGCCTAGATGGTCATTCCTATCCACCCGAGCTTCCCGTTGGCTTTAACTATCTCTTTGCGGCCGGGATTCGTTGAGGCTCAAATGAGTGCTCGAATTCGTGATCCTCGTACCCAGGCGGAGGGATGTTTCCCTACCCGCCCGCGCACCGACAGAAGTACGTATATAGTTCGTCCAGTTATAAAATACAATTCTACCGTAACAAGCAGAGCTCCTGCCGCCTGCTCCGTATTGTCATGTCCGCTAAGTCCCTCAAATCGAAGCAGGCCCAGAATGCTGTCCGGGACAACTAACCCTCATAAGCTTTTTCTAATTAGTAAATTTTGCTATGTTATATTCTTCTATGATTTTTGACGCCAATCCCGTATTGCTTCATTCTTTATGAACAATTTAACATAAAAGACGGCTTGGTTTATCACATGCGGAGCCCACTTCTGAGGTATTTCCCAAAGAAGATGAAATATTCAGTAGCGTAGGAAAGAGAGGTGATTTTACTTCTGATCGTCGCAAGGAGTGGGAATTTCATGCATGATCAAATGAGAAACGATAGGGAGAGAGTATCCGTATCAAAAAGAATCAAGCCATGAATACATAATGTTCCTTTCAATTCTTTAAATAAAATATGCTACGCGTGAGTTAGTTGGTGTCGTTCTGTGTCCCATAAATAGGAAGTACTCATATATTGAAGAAGTGAAGTCCTCTGTACAGAATAACCTGTCCTGTAAGCGCTATCGGAGTCAAGGTGATCGCCGCCAAATATCTCAAAAGTCTTAATCTGAGGAGACCGAGAATTGGACACAATGGCAGTCAATGACATCTCTATATGATCTTTCCTACTTCCCTTCTCTCGTGCAAGACGATTAACTCCTGACGCCTCAAATATCGGTCAATATAAAATGACTGAAAAAATAAGAACTTCTCTTATAGACCCTTGCTACGTTGATTCGGACTCTCCTGATAGGACCAGTACACGCCTCAAATATTCAGCCATCTAACCGTGATTGCTGACACCAGTAGAACGTAAAAGAGCGGCATGGCATTCCTAAGATTGTATGGCCCCTCGTAGTTGACAGATTTATGCATTGTTTGTTGCGTGAAAGTGCACTTTTCCCCGTATCTTTACTGTCTACCAACTTATTATATATCTCCCTTATATCTCTCAAATCAACTGATCTCCCTCTCACGTCAGCTTATTATCAAACGAACTACTAGGTTACTACCGTGTATGACTGTAATATAGGGCACTAACAGAAGAACATCTCTACTAATTTCTTATCTATATGCATATATCATAGCTCTACTGATTAACGTACTATGATTCTCTTGCGGAATGAATACTAACGTGAAGCATTACACCATATATTGCTCTCATAAGTCGAGATGTTTATGTAGACTATAGGATTTCTTCGTCTAGAAGAGTGGCGTGAATTATATAACTTGTATTTCATATAATATCAACTTAATAAAGCACACATCAGTGCCGCGACTTTAGGCTATTTATATTTACTAACGAGGCTCAGGGTGTCGAACACACAGCGCAAGACCGCTGTCCTAAACCGAATTCGTATTACCTCTTATAAACAAGAAACTCTATATCTCATTCTCTACCACTCTCCCAGCTCTCACACAATAATGACGGACACTCCACTATTATTTATAATAAAAATACATTCCTATTCTCGACGGCTCATCTAAACCGCTTCCTCACCTAGTGATTAACTACACTACCGAATTATTGGTAACTCAAATAAAGCAATAATGAATGTCAATAGGAGAAAAACCTCAATGTAATTTCATTATTGGATTGCTGAAAAGTGTGATCGCTTGTCAAATAGAGACATATACATCGTTATAGGGATGTATATGCTTAGTTGCTATAGTGTGTGGCTCTGAGGAAGTTATATTTTAAATTCCATCGAATAGTCACGACCAGACAGTGAGTCTTGTAATCACGATGCAGTAATTAAATAGCAGGGGTACCATTATGTATTATAAATTTAAAGATACGTCGTACGTAAGAAAGTGGTGTGGACACGCGAGGATTTATAATATTACATCAGTGGTCATGTCCAAGATCAATATTTAGTGAACGATACAATAAGAATTGTTTAGGTGTATATACCTAATCATTAATGGGTGTATCTAATCAGTTTATCGAAGTCGTCTTATACTCACTTAATAATAGATAATGCGAAGAATCGTTGGTAGGGAACTACGATCTGCGAGCGCTCTCCTCCAACCTGCAACATACAATTCCTTTCTTATAATGTTAATGGATATAAGGAGAGAGGTTCGATGCATACATCAACAGCTAGAGGACTATTATACTTCAAAAGTCGTTCACCTTACTACTGACTTTCCGAATTAACATCTGTCTCTCGCGCCCTTCTAATATGCGTCTCACGACGTAAGGAACAGCTTCGTAGCGCACCTAGTCTAATCTTGTATATCAGTAGGATACTACAGTCGAGTATAAGAGTGCTTCAAGACTGTTGGCCGGTCGAGGATATCTACTCACTCCGTTGCGACGTCAAGCCTACGACAATATAGGTCAAGAGGACTTAAAAGGGTATGCGCGACTGTCTCCTCTCGGCATGCAATTTTGGAGACAGTATGTGCGTATGAGTTAGCCTCACTACAGAACAGTTGTTCTCGGTCTGACTGTGTGCCCATCATATTTCAACTATCCAAAAGACTACTTCGTGTCTGATGAAAACTCCTTGCATACATATATTACTTGTCATGGAAGATGTTAAATAGACCTTAACCTTGTAAGTCCTTATTAAATATGCAATTATTCCTCTATCTACTCTTAAAAAGGTCTCATATACGTCTGCGCTCACCTGCGAAAGTATTTGCCTTAGACGGCGTGAGGACAATTCAGTATAGTGATGAAAGAGTGTTCCTTTGTCGTTTAGTAATTTCTGCCCCGCCTCAGCTGCACATAAAGGGCTCGGCCGGTGTAGATGGGTGGACTCTAAACGTAATAGAGTTAAGTATTTAATATATTTAGGATAGTGACTCAGTTTAATCAGTCCCTACTATACCTTAAGTATATATAAATATATAAAGTCAGTAATAATAAATGAGTATTATTAATAATAGATTATATATGTATATATATTATAACGTTTATTATTGAGATATATATTAATTCTAACAGCGGTCCTGGATACGCGCGGGAAAGTTATAAGGTATAAGATGGGCCGTCGCTCCTCTTGAGTAAAAACTAGATATTAAACGCGACAGAGTTTTGGTTGATATTGATAGGACCCCCTATGATGGTGTATTCCTCTCTTATAGCTAAGCCAAGAATCCAAAATAATTTCTAACGTGATTACTATATATTATTTTAACGCTCGGTATATGTAATATGTTTTAGTTTACACAATAGTTATACTCAGGTATAGGGATAAGTAATTTAATTGATAGTAAATAAGATATAATTTATTACTCACAATAAGAACAGCGTATGTATTACATATTAGTATCTATTCCATTATTTAAGATATATATTTATTATACTTTCATATATTAGAGTCGACAATTATTTAATTATTTCATTTTAATATGTCAGTATATACATTATTATTTAATATATAATTCTATGTATTTATATTTAAATATATATATTTAATGGAAAGGTGAAAATATATTTATATATATGAATTAATAGATTATTGAACGTTATCGCAATAAGTAAAATAGTGTACTATTTTATTAATATTATTATTATTATAATTGATAAACATGTATATTAAATGAATATTACAAGGTAGTTTAGACGGGTAATATATATTATATATATACTACAATCAGGTGAGTAATAATATATTAAGTATGTCATTACTATTAACATAATATATATATATATATTATATATTATAATTAATTGATATATAATTATAAATATATGTAAGTAAAATAGGTCTGCATAGACTTAGCAGTAAGATATATATTAAGATATATAAGAAGATAATAGATATGACTAATATATTTGAGTCTAAAAGTAGGATAAACTATAATGAGGCTAATAGATAATACACCAGATACGATGAAGCGAGCGATACTACACATAATAAGTGTAGATAGCCTACTAGAGACCGATAAATCCGCGAATATGTTATTAAATGATTCATCCATCAGAAAAATTAGGATAGAAGAAGATAGATGTAGTAGTCATTAATTCTAGTTTCGAATAATTATCGTCTAATGATCATCTCTCTAGGTCGTTACTCCGGTATACGTCTAGATGAACTACTAATAGTAGCGAGATATTCACCGATAGCAGTCACCTAGGGCGGCGCGGGTAGTACCGTGGGCTCCAGATGAGTAGATGCACAATATATACCTCAATTCGAGCTATAATTAAATATATACTCCACCACAAAGTAAAAAAGTATAATGAGTAATAACAACGCTGATGATCACGTAAAATATAAATAGAATGCATAATACTATAGAAAGGTACTACTCACTCACTAATTAGTTTTTGTACACCCTGAATGATGACTCTTCAACTACTAGCTGATAGTATAGTCACTTCCAGAAGCTTTATAGTAGAGCCGTAATAAAGGTACTAATAAAAAGAATATAGGAGAATAAGAAGTGTCACCTAGGGCGAACCAGTATAATAAAGAGATATACGGAAGTATGGATAAGACAAGTATAATGTAGCGTAAGGAACTATATGAGCGGAAATATACACCGGTTTATGAGTTAGCCGTCATATAATATACCGGTTATGAATATATTAATCGAGGATACATATATTATAAATAGATGATGAGTATTCAATATAATGAATGAATAAATAGGTAAGTAAACGAATGAATTATATAATATACGGATATACTGATAAATATTGATTATTACTTGAAGTGGCTTAAATATAATATTTCTATTCTCAACTCTTAGAGTATATAAAGATATACATAATCACATACTTAATATACAATCAGTTAAGTCATGTACACACTCAAATATAATAAATATTAAAAGTAACACTAATATTAAGAAGTTTATAAGAATAGTAAGAATATTTAATGGTAATAGAAATGATAATAAGTATTAAATATGATAGTAAGAGGGTAATAAAGTGATATGTAATAAGTGTGAATAATTGTAAGAATAATAGTCTACATTAATAGTATACACTCAAGGATCTCAAAATATTGAATTATATATAGTATACTTATTACACAGAATATATGGTGGTAGTACGTACCTCACGGTATATTAATACTCACGTATGAGACCTAGATATGACCATAGGTTAATATAATCTAATTGAGCATGATATAGCGATAGTTATAAGGTATGAAATATAAAGCTCAATAATAATAGAATTAGAAGTAGCAATACTATTATTATTTCCTTGTTATATTTAATGAGATAAAATATAAAGTTATAGGGGATAATGAGACTTGATAGCATTAAATAAAGTGAGAGAGTAGTAGATATAAGAGGGTAAATAGTAAGAAAAAAATAGTACGTTAGGTAACAGTAAAATGCAGGTAATGGAGGCTTATGTATAGCATTGATGTAAAATACTTATATAAATATATTAAACTAATATTATAGTACACGTTATAGTATAATCAATAGTACTCACTAAATATAGATAATGAGTGCAGAATAGAAAGACAAGAGTAGAAAGTAATAGACCAAGGATA
This sequence comes from Trachelipus rathkii, assembly GCA_015478945.1. NCBI lineage: Eukaryota > Metazoa > Arthropoda > Malacostraca > Isopoda > Trachelipodidae > Trachelipus > Trachelipus rathkii. The sequence goes on from JABUQX010020001.1 coordinate 11,923, forward strand.
AATTGTATATAAAGACGTATTATAACACTAAGGGTAGAGTGGATAGTACCAGGACAGACGAATGAGATATAATAGATATATATTTACAAATATATTTATAGAATAGAATAATCATAGAACACAAATAGAACATCACTAGATTATTGAGAACTTTAGATATAGTATGAAGTAATGATATGAGTCTATATTATAAAAATGTATAGAATATAAATATAATAATGATATCGTTATATATAATTTAGCTAAAACCGCTATATATAAAAACCAGAAAAATAAAATATATAAGATAGTATATAATAAATATAATAAACATAAAATATAATATATATATATATATATATATATTAATATATATATAAATATATATATATATACAATATACTATAATAATAAAATATATATATAATATATTATATATATAGTATATATATACTATAATATATATTAATATATATATAATAAATATAAATATACTCTCATTAATTGTTTTATAATGTTATAATAATTTATAATTTACTTTGAAATATAAAAGTATATATATATATAATAATTATATAATAGTATTATAATTAATATATTAATATATATAAATAATTATATATATAATTACTATATTATAAATTAATAATATAATATTATCTAATATATATTCATTAATTTTAATTTATATTGTTAATATATAATTTTATATTATAATACTTTGAATACTAGTAAAATAGATAAATAAAAATATAAAAAGAATATATATAATATATATATATATTATATATATAGTATATATAATATATAATATATTATATATATATATATATATATATATATATATATATTATATTATATGTATATATAATATATATTATTTAATATATATAATTAGTCATATATATATAATATATATATACTATATATACATATATATATATAATATTATTATATAATATTATATATATTATAATATATATATAAAATATTTATTATAATTTATATATAATATATATATAAAAAATTTTCAAAATCTTTAACCTTTGTTTAACTTAATTTTTATTATCAATTGAAAAAATTAAAAATGATCAGAAGCACCGAATCGACATAAAAACTATATCAACAGCAATAGAATGTAAAATTATGTGTATAAACTTATTTCTCGAAAACTATTTTATCATTTTTTGTTTGTCCTCAAATGTACCGATGTATCGGATGTATCGGCGATTACAATACCGAGTACCGATCGCCAAACGTTTTTTTCAAAGTACCGAGTATCGATTCGCCCGAAGGAATTTACAAGTATCGATGTACCGTTATCGCCCAAGCAATTTAAAGACATTACACATTCACAATAAATTATATAATAATATATAAGTACTAAATTAAAATATATATATATAAACATAAATCTATAAGTAGTAAAATAAGTCACGCTATATTCATTACGTGATATTGGTCTCTATATAATTAATATATATACTAACATATATTGCTACTATATGATATTATCAATGTTGTTAATTCTTTTTCCACGAATCTTGCATTTACTAATATATGATAGTGCGCCAGAGTAGCAGTGAAATGGAGCCACTCACCTATAGTTATACAATAGCGGATGGGTCCTAGGTGCCAACATTAGAGTGGATGTTTGGAGTTAGAGGGGATGTATTGATGGTGCAGAGTCGTGATTCTTCTCCTTTGGGCTTTGGCTGTCTGGTACCGATTCGATTGTTATATTGAGTATCAACTCCATGTTGCGCTTGAATTAGGGATTCTGCGCCAAGTTAGCCTGTGGGGATTTAAATCTGCTAAATTAAGTAATAATATATAGATTAATGATATTAAAGAGTATAATATATATAGGTATACTATTGATTTCAAGGTAATGTTTATTAGTATTATATAATTATTAATAGAGTGCTCACCTAATTGTATTATAGTGATATTATATATATATATATATCATATTATATATTTATATGTATTATAACTCCTTCCTCGGTATCCACCAGAATATAAAATTTTCTCACAGCATGCAGCAACTCCTTTAATGCATTCAATTCTCACTTTTTAAAATTTTCTTCTCACACCGTAACAAGCCAGCCTAATATTGTGCTACCTGAAAACAACTTGTGTATAACCTTAGATCTATTACACTACTATTCCAAGATCATAGTTACACTAAACTAGTATATTCACAACACAGGAAACAAACTATCACTCATAACTGCAAAAACCAAAAACAAATAAAAAAAAAAGATAAAAAAATCTTCAATGCCAGAGTCAAAATTATCGACTTTCACAATCCACAAAAGATTTAATTTTACCAATCACTTCCTACCATTCACAAAATTTATTAGTCTAGGCATTCGATTCCGGCATAAGGCGCAGTTGAGCCGTGCTTTCATTCTCGCGTACCTAGACGAGTATATCCATAATTATAGATTAAATGCAGATATCTTTTTTACTTTCTTCAATCAATCTTGTAAAACGAAATGAAGAGCACTACTAAAATACAGATACACAAACCATCAAAGACCGTGGTACAATCTTATATCTACAAATACATTTCAGAAAACCATCCTTTTACACAACACTGCCAAAACCCCTCTACCAATATTCCTATTCAAAACCTTTTCAGATTCACCACACAAAACATATATTATCCGCATAAATTAAGCATGGACACCCTCCCATCCTTCCTATCCTCCATCATTTTAACACCTAAACTAAACCATCTAAAAACCTCATGTTTATGGTTTTTATTTGGTTTTATTGTTTTGCTTAATTTTTAAATTAAAAAGCTTAATATAAAAAAAGTGTTCTAAATGGAGAGCCTATGGTCAAATTAACATCCAAAAACATAATTTAGTAAATAGAGGTCAGGAAATTAAGAGGCATCGAGGTCTGACGGTAGAGAAACAAGATCATAAAAGTTGCTGTCTATATAAAGACAGGGTCATAACTTTAACTTTCATCTGCAGGTTCTGCCTTGAAATCAAAATGGTAATGTAGCTATCCGTATAATTTGTTGGAAAATCCCTACCTCATTCTATAGCTAAATGGTGATGCTTAATGTTTTCTTATTAAGGCATTGAAATTACCGTTTGTTACGGTTAGCATATATCGTTGAATCAGTTTATTAAAGAGATTATTTGTGACTCCAGCCACTTAAGTGAAGGTGATTATGTTTGGTGTACTTGCTGGCAGTAGCGTCAATGTCAATATAGATCGTGTAGGTGGATGGAGAGGATGAGGGGAGGGGAAAGTTTGGTTATGATTTACTGATTAATTGAAATGACATAATCTCTCTTTGGTAAAAGGATCAGTTTTCTATATGTAATCTTACTCACAGTGCAAGCATGCAGATATGTATAAAATTAAATTTGGTTGAATAAAAATACTTTTTATTTTAAAATAAACATTACAAATTCTATAAATTAAATAATTAAAAAAATTTCACACAAATTAAATACATAGTTTTGTGTATATTTTAAAAAAGAAAAAATGACAAATTGATTCAATATATCAATTAGAATCAATAGATCATCAACCGTTCTTAAACCATACCAGAAATCGAGGGTAGAAGATGAATCACCGCGGTGGTTGGTGCACGGAGAGACTGGCTGGTGGATCTAGCATTAGCGTTTATATTTTACTGCTTTCCCTTATGGAGGCGAAGTATGTAAAATAACGTAAAGTTCCTTACCTCTCAATTTTAAGATGTATAAAATTCACATACAAAATCCATAAATCAAGGTTCTAAATATATGTGTTTAATATGTCTAATACCTTAAAGGGAAAAGAGAAATAAAACACATTAAATGTATATTTGCAAATCATTCCATCCTAGTACGAATCATTAAATGGCAATCGAAATTTTATATTATACATTCTCATTCAGCAAAACATAATAAGGTTTTGATTAAGAATATTTAGATTAATCCTCTTATCACTACACTTATCTCTTTTGACTGAATTTCCCACTGTCATATTTGTTATGAACTTATTTACGTTGGCTCATCGGTATAAATAAAAACTGGTGTAATGATAGTATTTTATAATAGTAATCACAAACATGAAAATGCGCAACTCAAAAGAACCAATATTATGTAAGTGAATAACACCAGTATAATATTATATATTACAACAAATTATATAATCAAAAATTAAAAAATGAAAAAAAATAAATAAAAACAATATAAATTGAAATTAAATGTATAAATAATAAATTTTTTTAAAAAGTATGAAATTGTATCAAATATAACCCATAACATCATAAAAAATAAAATTTAACAGAAGTCATCAGTAGATATTTCTAATATAACCAATAAATTAGACAATAGATCGAAATGTGTTACTGTGTGAGATCAGCAACACTCACGCAGGCCCCACTATACACCACTGCGTGTCAAGGCATTTAATCGACAGCTATCCCATAGTCTCCTGACTACACATTATGAGACTTCTCGGCTTCCTATCACATCCTCTTCCATCCTCACCACAATACACTAACCTTCGTCACTTCCCCATCTCTATCATAAGACTCTTGTGCAGTTGAATGATTACAGTTGCAATTTTTTCTTAGTGAAGAAGATTACACCATCCGCTCTGCCGGTGGGGTCCCAGAACACGTACTTTAGACTGAACTAAGTAAGTCAAACCCTACGGTAATGTTCGACGTCTCTATCGTTAAACCTAATATAAATAACAAATATTATTTTTAGATACTAAATATTGGGGTAATTAACTCTAAACGAATTTTTTTAATATATATAAACTTTCATAGTGCTCACACGCCACTATAGGCTCCTAGCACCGGCCGTGCTATTGCAAGGCTGTCTTAACTCTCAGTGACTCCTCTGAATCTTCTCCTTCTCCGATACTCTTTTACCTATTTTCTGGCTACCGACTTACTGACTCACTAATTTAATCCTATTCTCTATCAATTATATCGTATCCCAATTTCTTCTGTGGTACCACCGAAAGGGCTAGGTCCCCAGTATATAACACCCTTTACGAACTTATATAGCTCGTATTCGAGTTCTGAAGATCTACGAGTTCAAAGATAACATATAATATATATGAAATAAGTAAAAATATTAGCTTACTTGACCACTCATGTAATACTCATTCTCGCTGTAACATCACGCAGCCACGCCAGACCTCAAGAACCATATAAGCACTATACTGGGTGCTTGACTCCGAACCTGTAAATACGGTCAAAACCCAAGTCCGGGCGCCGGGTCCGAATTCCTTTCGCCGAATATTCAGCTTCTACATCATTATTAATATTTTTAATGATGTAATAGGTTACAATTTTATTAATATAGGCTACTAGTCACCTACCATAAGTAGCAACAAACTACCAAATTTTAGCTTACCATAGATTACTGATAAACCTAACCCTAATAGATATATTAAATATAATCATAATAATATATTTAATTAATATTATAATTAATATAAATAATAAATATAATAAAATAATAATAATATAATAAATATTAAATACATAAATAATAATATAAATATTATTATAATAATAAATAATTAATATAATAATAAATATATTAATATAATAATTAAATAATAATAATTAAAAATATATATATAAATAATAATAAATAATATTATATAAATGAACATAATTAATAATAATCAATATAATATAAATAGATAAAACAAAAAGTATCATAAAATAATAATACTCACATAATAAAATAAATTAATAATAATATGAAAAATTCCACCTACTCAAATTAAACTAAATAGACTAATACCTAATCCGAAATCATATATAAATTAAGCTAATAATAATAAAATGAAACTGAAAAAAAATGAGTATTAATAAAAATAAAAATTAATCAATTAATAATAAATAACCTAATAATAAATAATAATATCCAGATAAATAATAATAATAATAACTAATTAATAATAATAATAAAATCACCATAAAATAATAAATGAGAACTACTAAAGTTAATCAATAAATATCCACCAGGTAAAGTAGAACTCAATATTACAACTTCAAATTACTTATTTACTTTTCTCGATTATAAGGCCTAACCTGAGGTCTTTCCAACGCTCCAACCGAGCGAACTTGAACCTAAATTTGACATACTTATATTGAGACGCTATGTAAGGCAACACCCACATAGGGTGAGGTATAACTTCTCATCATCACAACTAATCCATATTAACATCTCCGTAAATCAGTTTATAACCGCATAATCACATATATATAACTAAATACATTATATCTATATTATATAATCCAAAGATTTTCAAAACGATTATATATATCAATATATATATCTTAGAACGATTAATTTAATCTCCAAAAGAATATCCTAAACTAGTAAAAAATAAACCTGGGTCACGAACAAACACAGTTATAGTAATTATATATTCTTGGCACCTCATAACTACTAATGGATACAGCCACGTCTCGAAACCTTTATGAGTCAATTCCTAACTTCGATATTCAATGGCTTAAGATTTATAGAAACCGCCATATCTAATTATTATTATAATTGGATCTCTGTGTTGCAACTGCCACTCTTTAATTAAAGATACAAAGATAGATGTTTATCTCGAGAAATGCTCATATGCTTTAAACACCACTCGTACTATAACTACTCTCATCAAGTACTGTTACAGCGAATATTTTCATTCAATGATCTATAGGTCTTCTGCTTAGGTGAGACAACCGTCAACAATAGCATTCACCACCCTGAAGAAGGCATATGTAGAGAACTTCTTCTTCATACTTAATGCAGGTTGGGTAATGGAGGCACAAAACATTCGTATTAATCCACATCATTACTCTTCATTCGGAACAGTTGAATTTAAGATAATAACCAAGATATACAACGACCTAGATCGTGTGTCCTAAAAAGTATCGTTGAGCAATCCTACTTATCATATTGCTTCATATCACCACATAATGGGCTATCTACAAGATCTGAACAAAAAAAATAATACATAGACCTATATCAAATATTAATACCCCTGACTATTCATAACTCTGATTACAATACAGATAGGTCACATAAACGATTCAACCTTGTAACAGAGATTACCTACAAAGCCTAGCATTTTCCTACTTCCCTAAACGTCTTTTCTGGCACTTTAATCGAGATAATTGGGGACGCTAATTATTTTAATGTTTTAATTATATATAGATCTAATCATATACTCGCTGTAGCTATAGCATGTCCGCTCTTTGATACTACAGTAGCAGAAGACATGCTATTAGGCATAGTATCTGAAAAAGTAGGCTGTGGGGATAATTATTGTAAATGACATCTAATTTTTTCCCTTCTGAATACATCCTATGCAATGCCGATACTGTAAGTGGCATATTTCGTTCTCGATAAGTCTCTTAACAAATATATGATAAACGACCTATTGCCTAAATATAAAGAAATAATATAATAAATATTATGAAACCTTTCCTCTGCAACCTCATCATTCCTACTAACTTTGCGTGAATGATATCACATAAACTAGACCGCAAGTACTATGTAAAGCGTATCCAATAATTATTAAATTACAACCAGAATATATAAATAGAGAACATGAATAGCTTTCACCAAAAGGAACTGCACTGACTCCCTTTGGATCTCAGCTAACCTTGAGGTAAAACTATGTCATCGCGCGTGCGGTTACTGTCAGAAACTCATCAAATCCTTCTCGGTACAGATACTGTTTCTGGTATGATTACAGTGATAATGTGACGTCTCTGACTGGAATCATGGTTATGCGTGTGAATACTACACTTCTGTATATCCAAGTGTCATAATACTCTAAACTCGATCGCTCCTTATCTCTACTCGAATAACTCTAATGTCCATCCTGGGACAGACCGGATATTACTAATCACATGCTCAACTCCTACAGATTATTAATGCCGTCTTAACAAGAGGAATGTTACCTCAATTTGGAGTCAATTCACAACCTGTTATGAATGTTCAGTGTTATTGAGATACTACGTGGGCGTAGCCTTATTTCTTAATATCTCTGAGATACTGTGATGCACAAATTTTGTGGAAGGTTAGTTTGCCGGCGTGTCATCCTCCCTGCTGATGAACAAGGTGGAGAAAGGATAGAGTCTTCCGATTCCGAGCCGGTCACCTGTTTTCGATCCATTATCATTGTGCGTCTCAGCGGCCTAATTATAATTTCCGCACTATCGGCATCGGATGCTTGAACCTATACATACACCCGAAAGAGGAGAGATAGGTAGTTCAGCATACTGATCCAATTGCGTACAAGTCGGGCACTATATCTTCTGCACTTTTAGCTCTTGCCCACGATCAAAAAATTTGATATTAATAAGCTTCTGAACTCTCACTGCTTCCTATGAAGAATCGATAACTGAAGAAATTTCTAATAAATTCCTTAACACTTTTCTATGATGTTCCAGGCACTGAGGTAAGGTATTTTCACGAACGGTCTCTCACGAGAATCAAAGACTCGGTCCTGAAATTATTCTTACTCATTATATTCTTCACTGTATTTTATTATAGATGTGTATAGACCTTCATGGCTTTGATAGGTACTATAAAATTATGTGCAATGTTTGTGTTTGTCCAATGACGTATGGTTGATCCTAGAGCACTCTTATCGAATAGATCTAGCACCGAAAGACGGAGTGGAGAGTTTTTTCCTAGTGAAGACCATATGTCGTACCTCAATCTGATTAGCTCCACATATCCATTATTAATTAAGGACATTAACAATTTCCTCATTCTCTACTGGGTTAATTAGTATATCCGACTCCATCCCCAGCGTGATTTGACCTCTGCCAAGTTAGGCTCTCAGATCGCTTCCGTTATATAGCTGGGTCTAAGTATGAATTTAGAGAGAGAGATAGTGGATAGACTAAAAACAAACTCCTTCACAATACTTATCCTATTATACTCATCCAGTTGTGAGGTATATCAAAGTAAGAGAATTCTCTGCTCGTATCTACCAATCAATGTTATCACATAAAATTTTCATTCACATTAAGATTCTTCATTTGTATGGCTATCTCGTATACGATGACTCGTTTCCTATATCACTCTATAATGAATATTAACCACAGACGATAATGCGCAAATCTTCCTATACTCATCAAGAAATATCATATTAAATATATATACGGTATGAAGTTAATAAATCTGGCCCTTCTCTTTTGCTTCTAAAAAAAATTGATTTTTCGAATTCAGCTTGTACGATTCTTATTCTTTGCCGAATATTGGACCGTTGGATTTTCGACACGAAGTGTGGTTGTCAGTTCTCTACCTTAGTGAAGTTTTAGCATTAAAAACTTAATTGTCTTCGAGGCATCTCCCTCTGCAAAAAGTAAACTCCCAACTTCCAATCTTCAATATTGGGCCTCCTTAATACAATATCATTACCTGTGGACACTATACAACTATTTGTATAACTATAATACGGTTGTTGGGAAAACTCTCAATTATCACAACGGTATAGTAGAAATTTGCGATATAAACATATATATTTACAAAAAATGAGTACCGCCATTCATAATTAAAAGGCTGGGAGAAATTGCTGTTTAAAGCGTTGCAAATAAAAAGAATAGTAAAGTTACGAATGAATAATTTCATTTTATTCAAGAAATGAGTTCAAACTATCTCACAAATTCTTAATTGAGATCCTGTCTCATAATTACACAACCTATTGAATAGCAAACGGACCATAGTATCCTATCTAAAATTACTGGGATCTCTACCTTGTTATCTCGCCTTACACTTACTTTTGAGATATATTTATATATATTACATTTTAGTTCACTCCCTAACATCAAGGTAATATAGGTGGTGATTATTATGCTATAACGTTATTAAATATAATTAATTATTGACACTCCCTACTAGCGCCAAATTACTGCAATAGTTATATATGAGTCACAGTATACGCATGGCCTTTAAGTGATAGATGAGAGACTTAAATCAGCAGGAAACCCAGTAGATGGAAGGGAGTGAACTTGCAACAGGAACATGATAATATTACTATATATAATATATTATATTAAAATTATAAGTTTGGCTACAATTGGAAAAAAGAAGGTGACTAGAGATGGGACACTCGCTCAAGGCGAGACTAGCCTCTGGAAAGTGTTACCAATTATTTATCTATATACGAAAACTTATGCGCAGATAGCAGCAGCCCTTGTGCTTACGAGGGAGTTCTGTAAGGGTTGGTGCGTACGTGCATGTGGGTTAAGTTCCTCTCTGAACTACCGTGCCGCTGCTGGGGACTATAGAACAAGGAAGAGGAAGCCCCACCACATTCGGTCGCTAACTTACTACAATCTGATTATGCGGAGGTATACAACTACGTTTAGCAACAATGATTGGGACAGTTAGCGAGCAGGAAACAAGGAATTATAATCACAAACTCCCAGCCTCTTAGCGCTTTTGACCCGACTTGTCCATAAGGAAGGGCCGGGTCCCAGGTCCGAAAGACAGGCAGCACCCCCGCACTACACTGAGCACACACCCAAATACCACTCCATATACAAGGGCGGTATAGAGTACTATATATTAGTATATAGCTTAGAAGTAATCTGTAGAAATTAGATATGGAAAAAAATAAAATGTCTCTGTCTATCGCAATCTTAACAGAACTCCCAGTTTTCTTTGACGCTCAGCTTAACCTAAGGCAACCGTTAGTTAAGAATGTGAGGTTTCAAAGACTAATTTTAAATTTATATTTAATAGGCGAGTGGATGTTTTATAATCATATTTATTGTATCAACATGAGAAGACGAGGAGAAACCTTATTCGAAAGAGCTATAGGCAAGTTAGAAGTGTTTTATAGAGAGGGAGATTTGTAGATAAGTTTTTAAATTTTAAAGAATTATGAAATATTTCACTCAAGGTGATAGACGGACCACTCTCATCTCGGAACAATTCTATCTTACAAGTTAATAATCTCAGTCATAGAGCAATAGATGTTCAGGCAAGATATATAAGAGCTGTGTAGGAGACATACTTCTAGTGAATGTGTAAAAGAGAGAGCTGAATTGAAATGAGTTGAGAATGAGCGTTGAGCCTATATCACATGGCATTATGTAAATGGATAGAAGATTCTATTATTGATAAGTATGGTGAGAAGAGTAAATCATTAATATATAATATAAAAAGTAGGAAGGTAACACATTTATAGTTAGGAGAAGTAACCAGGACAGAACCCTGAGTGTATAACTAAATACTAACATTATTGCGTGTGTCTACCGTAAAATAGTATCTATCGAGCCACCGCACGAGGTACCTCTCCAATACACATTCCACAGCTTCCGCGATAATGAGCAGAACTTGCGATATATGAGAATCTACCGCACTAATAGAGACAAAGTTAAAAAGAGATTGGATTAGAATACCCAAAGGAGGGGAGCTTAAGAAGATGCAGTGACGCGTCACATATATCTCTCGGCATGTCAATCCACTATACTAAAAAATTAAATGAATATGAATATGGAACCCTAATGTTCAAATCGCCTATACCACGCTAATGATCTCTTCCCGTAGTTTCTTTAAAGAGCGCGATAAACCAATTTAAATACGTGATTTATATAAATAATGAAATTATATAATCGCCTGACTAGTGACCATACGAACTCGCGAAAGCCTAGTAACTGGCTAATGGGAAAGTAATAGTTGAATGAGATTCCAGTAATTGGATCTAAGAAGTGAGAGTTGAGAAGTGATATTCAAAGTAATCTTAGATAGAATTATCAAAGTGATGAAGAAGTCATATATATATAGGGCTAGTAATATTTAGATAGGACAGAGCGTGCTTTAATTATCCTTTTTCGGAAAATGGTTATTGGACATTGAGTTATACGTGCTTTCCAATCTTAACTGTGTGATATTATATGAGAGATAACGAGGGTCTGCGGGCGTATAGCTATTTCAATCAACGTAAGCCATCTATAATCCGTTTAAAAACTCGGGGGAGGAATGCTCAGTACTATGAGACGACACTTGTTTCCTCACTCACCATGCTGGTTCATACAGATATCAAATGTAAAGTTATCCCCAACATAGGATTACCACCGATTCCGGATTCCTTGATATACAAAAATATGCTAAATCCATTAATAGCAATATAGTCAATAACGAAAGACAACCTATGGTAAAGAGAAGAATAAGAAAGATAGATGATTACCAGCGTAGGAAGAGTGGCGTTATTTAATGCGCTGAGATGAAAATCTACAAGGGTTACTTTGAGCGTTAGAGGAAAATAGAAGATTGCGCGAATAAAGTTACCTATATAGGCAGTTTTCCTTTGTTAATGTGTATGGTAGAACATCTTTGGTGTTTATGTAGCTATATAATACCTCAATCAGTATCTACGAATATAGAAGAAAAGTAAAAGAATAGAATAATAGAAAATATATTAACTAGCTGTTAGAGATATATATTATTATTGTAAAGAGGCATAAGAATAAAAATATTTAATATCAGTAAGAAATTAAACTCAAGAGATAAATTAATCAGATGATATTAGCGCAATCATTTATCGATATATAGAATAAAGTAAAATAAGATAATAAGACATCGAACAAATAAATAATTAATTAAAATCTGTGATACGAATAGAAAAATAATGAACACAATAGCAATATAAAATCAGAAAATTTCTAGAAATAATAATAATCCATGAAAATAATAGTAAAAATTATAGACAAATTAGAGAATAAATTAATAATAATAATAATAAAGTTTAATTATATTTTGTGTTGAAATTCAAAATGAATTTATATTATCATAATACAAATTCCAGTATATAACATGTCATTCATTAGATTCAATTCATAGCCCTCCCCGTTTGAATTGTCCAAATTTGAGGATTACAAATGCAATACAGACTTCGAATTACCAAGGGAATATATCAATCAGGTGCTCCGCTTAGTAAGTATTTATGCCAATACGTGTGAAAAAGAATTGGTATTTGTGTAATATGTGAACCTATTTGACATCAATCCCTCTGTCAAGCGTAATTTACTAGCTCTTAAGACGACTCAAAATAGAAATATGATATAATATTAACTTTGTTTCCCTACTTGCGCGAGTCAACACTCATCCTGGGACAGAGTAGAAACACCTTCAATTCCTTTGATTCGTAGAACTGTTGTTGTTTCATGGTCTCATCGTTTTACATATAGATGCTCATTGACAATTGAGGACCAGTGAATCCATTCTTCGCCACTAGTCCGTCGCACGGTGATTGACTTACTTATTAGAGTTGCATCGCTTCACTAATTTCCGGTGGGCACAAATAATAAATTCCGTGTGTGGCACTGAAAAATTTCGCGACACTCCCTTCATAAATTCTGTATAGACTCAGTATTGAAACAAGTGGATCGCTTATGATGTTCAGTTGATTGCCGGCCTATGACCGGGTGATCGCGATTAAACGCTTATCCTCCCTCTTTCTCCAAGAGCGTCATATATACTATCTTATCTGAGACAATAGGGAATTCTCTGGCTGTTATGCTGTTCCGTGCTGTGGATTTTTCTTCATTTGCGTATTGCTAATTCATTTCCGATAAAAATACCCGGTAAAAAAAATACTCGCTTTCTCGATTCAAGTGCAGCTAAGAATGTTCGTCTGTAAATGGGCTTGACATTGATAGAGGAGTGTTCAGCGGCGCGGATGTGTGTGTAGTTATGTGAATTTATTCTAGTGATCAAATTTTTAATATAATATTGTACCTATCATTGAAAATAATATAAGTTCGCTAAAATAATAGAGTTTATAATTTGAAAATTTTTAAATTGGGTTAAAAATATGGCAGCGATGACAAAAAAAATCAAATAATTTGTGGCATATTACATTAGCTATTAATATAAATGAAGTAAGCGGGGTTCATTATGACTCATATATGGTCATATTAGTATAAAGATTATCTTCTATGTTTTCTTAAATACCACTTCCAATGATACTATATTTCTTTACTAGATTTAGTACTTCGAACTAAAAATTATTTCAACATAAACTTTATCTAATATCTAATATAATATATATGTTAATAAAATCATTGAATATAAGGGCAGATAACTAATGTCGATATCGTTTTTTCTATATTATATTATAATCCTTTCACCTTATTTTATTATACCACTTTAGTATATGATGTTAAGGTGACAAGGAGTAGTTAGTATCGTAAACTATGAATACGGTAAGATTGACATGTTAAATAGAGAGTGAAAAATTAAAGCCTCCTATTTATAACTCAATAATTACCTAACCTATAATACCTACTTAATATTCGAAAATCTTACCGTTATGCAGTAAAATAATACAAATCCACCTTATTGCTTAATCAAAAGATCTGCGAAGACCATCACTGGTCTATTCTCGTGAATGTTAAGTTCACTTCTTAGTCAGGTCCACATCATACTCCCTCACAAAACCCCGCCATTCACTCCTTACATTACTCCTTTCTCTTACTAGCTATTATTAGCCATAAAACTCACATCCAATTTCTCTACAGACATTCCTATACCTTCAGACATCTTTTACGATCTTCAATTCATATACTTTTATTTATATATATATTTATATCATTTGGTATTTCAACAGGTCGAATTTTATTACGGCTTTAGCTACACTAACTGTGACTCATCTATAATCCTATATAGCTCTTACCTCAAACGATTCCTGTTATAAACATCTCGGCATCACATGAACTGTGCCACGAGTAAATACTCATGTCCATCTTACACTCATCCTATTTTACATAGTGATGATTATAAGATGTGTAACTACTCAGGTAGGTACCAGCATTTATCGAGGGGCCCTATTGCTCTGCCGCTTCTTTATAACACCAAATACTGTATTATAGAATAATGTCCACAGCTTCTATTCTCCTCAGTAGAAACACAACAACATAACCTTAGTTTAACCTCATTTTTATTACGCAGTGAGAGATCCCGCTATTTTTCCTTTTTCAAATAATTAAATAGATGTGTCATTTAATAATCATAATAAATTAAACTATAATAAATTATAAAAATAATATGTATATATTATATATAATATATATAATATTAATATATATAATTATATATAATAATAATTATATATATAATATTATATTATATTATAATATTAATATTATATTATATAATTAATATATTAATATTATATAATAATATTATTATAATATATATATATATATATATATTATATTATAATATATTAATATAAATATATATATATATTATATATTATATATATAATATATAAGTAATATATATAAATAAATATATATTTATATATATATATATATAATATATTACATGAAATCCTGGGAAGAAAACAGGCTGTGACTTTTAGATGAGCTGGTAATCTGAGTACACTCGTGGTGAATACCATATTTTTCGAGAATCTCTCAAGTCTTTCTATCCAATCATTGTTCTCTAGAAATACTTTCTCGCCTGGTACTCGATCAATTGCCAATCTTAGCTTTCTGTTTTTCTTGAGACCATTTTGTGGTAGACTGAGAAAGGATAGTATAATCAAGTCACAGATCTGAATAAGACTCGAGACAACTAAGTAACAGAAGAACAAATGTGGTCAGTCCCTGCCATACTATCAAATGCTGAACAACCTGTATTACTGACTTATATGCGAACACCGTAAGGATAGCTACCAAAAAACTGAATACATATTTGAACTTCAGCGAACATTTTAAGCACGGAAAAAGAAAACAAATATTTTATTAATATTAATAAAATAATTAAAAATTATTAATAAAATTAATAAAAAATAATGTCGAACTCTGCGCGCCTCTCTCCGCAATAACATTTTCTCTACAACGCCCTAGGATTCTCGAGGATCACTGTCTCCTCATAAGAGTCACGCGAGGATCCACTGTCACCTCCACTCCTCGCTCACAAAAACCCATACATATATATGTCAAATTTTTGCACTCGCCGCCATTACACCTTAGCTATTCTATATTCATCACATTAATCTTCATTAGGTAATTGGTCATCACTCATAATATTGAACTCCCTAATTTTATTACGCCGTTCTATGTTACATTTTATTCCTATAATCACTCTTAATTTACTAATATATAACTCAATTATCGAAATAAATTTATATAATCCTAATACAGTTTATTTTTCTAATTAATCGGCACGGTTTATTCTCCAAATTAATCGCACCGTTTATTCTCCAAATTAATAATCGGCACTGATTATTCTCCAAATTCATCGGTATATGTAATTTTAAGGTAGTACATGTATAATAAATTTATTAAATTAATCACCTCATTTTATTCTTTAAATAATTCACTAAATTCTTTCAGTAAATACCTTGATTATTCAGTAAATTTACTGCTGAATTAATTATGTTTAATTGTAATTCCTATTTATTTATGAAATGTTACGAAATTAGATCGATTGTTAAAATATCCCAGTTTAAACAATCTTAACCGACATTTCACCGTGACATAAAATTATTCAACTAATAACACCAATAGTTACCAATGATGATATATCAATTAGTCAAACTATCGAAGTTGTTCAAGATTCTAAATACAAGGATTAGGATGTATACGTGTAGATATATAGTACTGTTGTTAAATAGTATTCAACATGTATATCACTGCAAAATAAGGATAGATGTATTTTAATGAAAAATCTCATTAAATTCTATTTGATATTCAACTTTTATTTACGTACATATAATACGACCTCAGAAATAAAAGTGACTGCAAGTTGTGAAATTATATTATTATATTAATATATACCTAATATATATAGATTAAAAAAGATAGATAATTAGTAGGATAATAAAGATAGATAGCTTAGATTAATGTTGATAGAATTAAGATGAGTACAAAGAAGCTTTAATGATATCATAGTGATAAGATTAAGACTCACATAGCAGGTGAAGTGATAGATAGATAGAATACTAGGGATAAATAGATAGGATGTTAGATTAGTCATACTCAAGAAATAGCAAATGGATAGATAGATACCAATCTCAAAACAAAAACCATTATAAGCCAAGGCCGCTTTTGATATCTCTGCATCTTCGATCAAGGCATCCCAAGTCTAGAATCAGTTATCAATTTATAAACAACTCTCACAATGATACTTGACATCCAAGCTGATCCTAAATCTTCGACCAGGTATTCTTCACCGCAGAAAGTATACAGTTGCTGACTTCAGAAGGTTATGTTGGGATTCTGTCCCTTTGAACTCATTTGTGAGAGAAAAATCTAAAATATATCTATGACTGATTTTGCTCTAGTAATGATTTTAAGACAAATCTGATAATATGAGCACTATCTTAAAATTTTCATGTGTGGGCGAACCAAGAGTCCGATAACCCAATCTGTTTGAACACTCGATAATTTAATGTCTCCCAATGCTGAGACGGAACTTACGAATAATACTCTATAAATATTATAAAAATGCGTATTGCCCTGCCAAAGTGAGCTGAAACACTTTTATACCTCGATATAGTTGGTTCAGAACATACAGAGACCATGGATACATTAAATCACCGTCCGTATTGCCGCGGATAATATTCGGTTAGTCCTATACGCATCAATACGTAGGAGAATAGATTAAATGGGTAAACGCTCCTTACTTTCAATCTCTCCCTCAGAGACCTTGACATAGTCGTAAATTATTTATATAGATTTGATTAAAAATTTATGATTATATTATAACTACAGAAAACAAGTCTATCGATGCTTTATTATTGGTTTTTTGTGTTGTTAGTAATATCAGACCACGACAAATTCCATGCCTTTATTACTTGTAGTTTTAAGTGTTTAATATCTGATGATCATATGCTAATAATATAAACTTAAGGTTAAATATTACAATATAATCGAAATAGTGAAGATATATAGAACTGTTGATTATAATTGGACTCTCTTTTATGGCCATGAGATGATTTATAATAGTGGTAAATTATACGAATAGTATTACAAAAGTACGGTCTATGTGATATCTGATGACTCATCTCTATAACTACAGTCTCTTTATAGTCTTTATTATATTACCTGTCCAAAATATAGCTAATAAATCCCGGATAAGTGCGATAATGGCCTTATTCACATAAGTTTAGAATAGTCTGAAGTCTCTTTGTAATGTAAAAATATATTTATACGATTCATTATTAATTTCAAATACACAATTTTATGGATGTCTCGATCTACTGAATGATAGTAAACGAGCTCTAAATGATGAATTTTGCATCTTGACCTATTGTCGTATGACTTGAGAAGTATAAATAAATACCATAAATAATACATTGAGGTACAGCATAAGACAATAAGATATGGTCGTGTTTGTATATGCTATGCCTAACGAAAGGCAGTGTTGAAATTCTGAAACTCTTTCCTGTAATTTGAAGAGTTGTTAAACAGTTCAGAAACAAATGTCCAGAACAATTGAATGATTTTGGGTTTTTGTGAAATATCCTCTGCTAGAAAGATGTAGTGCTCGAGTTCGTGTTAGATTTTGCCGCAGGGCAACTTCTTGTTTCACAATAGTGTTGCTACTGAAGATCGAATGTAAGGAAATATTTTCAGCAGTAGAAGTATTGCTTTAGAAATATCCAATTATGTGGAAAGATGAGATTACATTGGTGATTGCAGTCTGATGAATAGATAGGTAGCTGCTAGTTTAGTGTGTGTTAGCCGATGATGTGTTCGAGGTGGCTGTGATTAGCACAAAGCTGTGTGAAGATGGAGAGAGATAAATTCTTCTTGAGGTAAAAGAGAGATAAAGAAAATATTGTGGATTTTATGATACTTGTTTGAAGTACTGGATTAAGTGCGTCAGAGTTACAATTTCAGATTTTTGAATTTATGGATTGGATTTCGCTAAGGAAAACCCCAAGTTGGTCACAAATTAAAAAAACCATGGATTTTGCGTCAGGAAAAGAGGTTTTTGACCGCAAGAATGATTCAGTTATTTAGTTTGACGAGTTTAAGTGTGTTTCGAACCAAATATATAGACGAGAAAGTAGACGAATGGAATGCTTCAAATCTAGTTAACAGACAAACTGTGGGTGGAAGTATTTACTTCCTTAAAGAACGTTATATTTCTCATCAACATTTGTCGGCATTAGTTAAGGTATATTCCGGTTGGTCTTCCTGGAACAATATGCCTCCACAGAACTTGGTTTTCTCTGGTATAAAAAGGATCTGGACTTCTGAAAAACATCAACTCAAACCTCAAACCTCTGAAAGGAATTCTTACTTCCAAAATAAATTTTGATCAGACATGTATGTATGTATGTATGTATGAAGTTCTACGATTTAATTATAGATCGTCTCCAGAACTACTGTTAAGAAAAGGTGTTCTAGCCTAAGCGAAATTAAGTTGCTCTGTGGTTATTTTGGTATATGGTTAATGCTGTAGATATAGGCTAAATTTAGATTATATATATATTATGATATTATATATATATATATTAATATATATAATATATATATATATGTGGTTATGTATTATGTGAAAGTCATTTAATTTTATATTTATTTTATTTATATATAAATAATATTATTATATTTATTACTGATATAATATAGATATATATATAGATTTTAAATATAACTAGACTTTATGTTAGGTATATCACGTGAACAACCCTTATTGTGTAGGTTATATAATCATTTTTCAATATTTAATATATATTATTAGGTAACCTAATATTCTTAATGAATAATTATGTATTTATTATTTTAATATGTCACTATTAGTCCTTATTTCCATAAATAAATACTTATTTATAATAGAATGGTATATTAAGTAGCCCTTAATAGATATGCTAGATGATAGAGAAATATATTTTATTTGCTAATATACCGTATATATACAGTATCAATACATAGATTAGAATTACTGAGTTTCTGTAGGTTAATAATATTGAGGAGTAATAGATTAAATAAATTGAAGAACTTAATAGTTAATGAAAAGAGCAATAGGATTAATATAAACTTAACAATAATAAGAGGGTAATATTTATTTAATATTACTACAAAATAAATTTAGTGATAATATTTACATTATATTTTAATTTTAAATATCCCTTTAGATTTCACATATTAACATTTTACTATATATAATAGAATTATAATTCCTATACAATGAAGTAAACTCATAATACAAAAATCTCATAGATAATACCTTCCTAATTATGAAAGAGTGAAGAATAACTTTATTTATAGAAAAAGCGGATACTGGTGAACTATAAGAGGTCATAAAGTTGATAATTAATAAGCCTTTAAATTATGACATTAATAATTATTTATACTAAATAGAATTATATAATAAATACAACTTGCTATATTAAACTCGACGTGTGAATAATAACAGACAAGAGCAATTTACATAATTTACCTAAATTAACGTAATAGGCCTAATAGGTGTTGTAATAATATATATATAGTATCAGCTAAGATTAATTAATATATATAATATAATAACTATAACAATATATAAATAGTGCAATACAGATAAGTAGGTTATAAATATAATATTAAATATAAATATACTATAGATAAAGTTCATTGGAAATATCTGTAATAGTAAAAAATTATTAGAGTATATAATAATGATAATTTATATATATAAGATAAAATACACATAAAGATAGTAAATCCAGATTAGCTACATATATATAAATAAGAAAGTAGAATATAGGAAAAATAATGGACTCAGCTTACAGAACCAAATACACATAGAATACACATAATATATGACTCGAAACTCGAATAAATATAATACAACAATACTTATCCAGTACATTACACAACCGAATCTAGTACATTATCATTTATTCCTTAAATTAATTATCAATGAACATTATATATATATTAATTATTATATAAATAAATATAATGATAATTTAAATTTCTCAGATATGATATCTCAATATACATAATAATATATATTTAATATAAATATAATAATTCATTAAGATTTAAATTTAAAATTATACATCTAAGCATAACTCAATAATTACTTAGATCAAATTATAAATTCTCGAGAACATATTACATAATCTAAAATATGTCATAAATAATCTATATATCTATAATATAATGTCATATATAAATATTACCATTAGATAGATAAGTGTGGTAAAAACATATAATTGTGAGGCAATTTCTTAAGAATAGCTCTTACATAAAGGTATTATAAATTAACAGTACCTTCTAATAACAATTATCTAGTATAAATAAATCCAAAATAATTCCCTTAAATAGTAACTTATAAGAATCATAACTTGGCATAAGTATTAATATATCTCATTACTACAGGCTAATTTAATACATAATGCAATCCGACATACAGGTATCGAACAGCATTTTGCGCGTGTGTGTAAAGAATAATGTTTATATATATTATAATATATATTAAATATAATATATAATAATAACTATATATATCATAATATAATAAAAGAAATAAATAATAATAAACATAATAATAATAATAATAATATAAATAAATAAAATGAGATAGTTAAATAAAAATATATAAATAAAATATATTAATAAAATAATAAATAAAAAAAAAATAATAGATAGAAAATATATAGTCTCAATACAGAAATATATAAATACAAATGAGAATATAATATATACACAAACAAATATAATATATACATAATAATATATAAGAACAATAAAAAATAAAATATAATACAACATTATTAAATATTAAATTAACATTAATTTATAATATATAATAATAGATCATATTAGGTATCAACTTTAGGTACATACACAATAACAACCAATATCTACTATTAATAACAGATTAATACTAATTCTACATATATAACATAATTTATACTCAAATATGGTATAAAATTCTTACAACGTGAAACTCATTTAATAATACAATCACCCTAAAAAATAATAGACATATAATTAGAAACATACAAAATTAATAAGCAATACATTATCAACAACAAGATCACAAAATATATACATACTATATATACCAAAACCATAAATAATAGATATATAACTACTAATATAAACATATAAAATTAATAATATTATAATAAATAGAATAATATAACAAATAATAATAATACTATAAGCATTATTTTAAGACTCAAGATCACAATATATAAATAAAAATTTAAATTAATATAAACCAATATGTAAATCCACACAATAATATAAAAAAATAATATAATAGTAATTAATAATTTTTAAAATATTTAAAATCCAAATAATAAGAAATATAAAAAATATATATATATAAATATATAATAATAATAAAATAATTAAATATATAAATATATATATAAGATATAATAAATATATATAATAATAATAAGTATATAAAT
Organism: Trachelipus rathkii; assembly: GCA_015478945.1. Lineage (NCBI taxonomy): Eukaryota > Metazoa > Arthropoda > Malacostraca > Isopoda > Trachelipodidae > Trachelipus > Trachelipus rathkii. The sequence goes on from JABUQX010020001.1 coordinate 34,279, forward strand.
ATAATAAAAATATAAATTAATAAATATAAAAATATATTAATATAATATATATATATAAAATAAATAAAATAGGAATTAATAAATACTAAAATAAAAAATATATAAATATGTATGTGTATATGATATATAAATAATAATGATTATAAATAATTATAATAATAAAAAAATTAATTAATATATATTTAATATATATATATTATATATATTAGTATATTAACATATTATATATATATATATATTATATATATTATAATATTAATATATATATATATATATATAAAATATATATAATATTATTAATATAATATATAATATATTATATATAATATAATAATATAATAATATATATAATAATATTAAATATAAGATTATAAAATATATATATTATTTTTGGTCATAATATATATAATATATATACTATAAATTAAATATTATAATAATATAATAAATAATTAAATTATATAATTAAATTATATATATTAATTAATATAATATAATAAATTAATACAATAATTAATTAAATATTAAATAAATTAATATATATTATATAAATAAATATATAATTAATTAAATAATATAACATAATAATTATGCAATAATAAAATAACATTTATAAAGAACAATATAATACATATTAGATAGATTAGATAATTGTAGTATATATACATAAAAGTACTATAATATAGCATTATTAATATATACATATTACTTGTTACTTATAACATTGACACTACTAATTAGATAATTTTCTATTAAATAACCAAATGGTTTTAATTACAATATAAACGATTAAAATCCTAATTTTGTATAATTTTTATAAATATGAGTTTATTTAATAACATTAATATTATCTGAGTATATTTCTCTAATTTATCATTATATATTAAAATAATTATTGATATGTAATTAATATAATCTACACCTACATACTATATAAATTTGTGATACATTCCATATCTATACAATATAATAATGAATTAATTTTATATAAGTAATTAGTATATTCTTCAATCTGGATAGACCTCAAGTACTATCCAAAATAATAATCTTCATATCTACTTCCTATTATATATATAGTACTGGAATAGAGATTTATTTAATTTTTTTTTTTTTTTATTTTTTTTATATTATTATATTTGAATCAATGATATTGAATTGATCTTCAAGATATTGATATATATATTGTGTTATATATGTGATTAATAGTCTCTTTTCATATGATGAATTCATATATTAAGTACATAGTAATCATTAGAGTCTTAGTATGTAATGTTGTTATTTATGTATATATAGTATGATATAGTGTTAATACTATTATATCCCTTTAGTGCTATAACATCTATACACTTTTAATTATAAATTTTCTTAGATTTATATATTTTATATATACCCATATACATATGAACAAACATTGTGAAGTTATAGCGATATTATTTATATATAATATATATATATAATATATAGTAATAACATTAAATAATATAGATAAGTATAATTAAGACTCCTAAATATATATATAGGCATTTAAATAATAATATGATTCAATGAAATTATAGTGAATAATACCATAAATCTTTGAATATTTTTGTAATAATAATATATATTCTTTGAATTAATGAGAGGCGCCTGGTTGTAATTACACCCCTCCTTCGATACTGTGTTAAATCAGTGTGAGTAAATGCATGATGCTTGAGTGTATAATGGATATAACAATTGTCTAACAAATCAGAGATTCGATTTTTTTCTGATTGAGTTGATCAATGTTTGTGATAGAATTGATCGTGAAGTAATCGTGTTCATAAATAATTTTATATTGTTTATTTTTTTGTATGTATATGTTATGAATATTTTTTTTAAAATTTGATTTTTTTTAATTCTTCATAGATTTCTTAACAAGAATATATATTTAATTAATGATAACAATTATAAATATAAATTATCAATTAATTAATCAATATATTCTATAATCAATATATTCTTAATTATAATTATATGATTGATTATTTTTTTTTTTGCTTTAAAAATATTATATTTTACAATAATTAATCTCATAAACATGATATTTGGTTTCATATAATAAATATTTTCATACTTTTTATTGTATTTATGTTATTAGTATCATCTGTGAGCGCGTATCTGTGTATAGTATGTTCAAAATAACATATAGTAAGCTCCAATAGAATCAACATATTTCTAGTTCAAGTGGTTGCATAATATCCTTTATTGCGTTTTTTATATGCACACTCAGAAATGGAACCAAATCATGGATTCAATCTGCGTGTAATGAGCTCCATTCCAAGTGATTTGATAGACAACAAGTATTTTGGGTGATTATGAATAGAGATTAAGCTCTGAATCTGAGTTCGAATTTAATATATTAGCTATTTTTATGCTGCTAGAATCTTAGTTCGCCAGAATCAGAATATTCCTATGTAACTATGCCAGTCACCAGACTACGGTCAGATAATTAAATAATATTGATGTATCTGAGCATCAGATATGATTAATTAAGAATTTATTTGTAGAAACTTTTAAATAATTATTTATACTCATAAAAAGATAAGTAATTTAAAATTTACTTTCAAATTATATATTCATAAGAAAATTATATAAAAAAAATCGATAAAATGTTCGATTATAAATCGATATTACTAGTAAGATAGGAAAATTTCTTTGAGAATATCGAAGGGGAAGCAGGTTCCATTACGAACCAGGCCCCTAATAAAAATATACTATAACCCTCATATATTAATTATATATTAATATATATTATAATATACTAAATTAAATAATAGTATAAAATAACGCAAGAAACATATAATGAAACAAATAGTAATATAATAATAATATAAAATATATAAATTATAACATTATATAATACTATATATAAATATATTATTAGTATATATATTAATAATATATAGTATATATAGTATAATATATATAAAATACTAACTATAATATATAATATAAAAACGTATATATAATAAACCTAACCTATTAGATATACTATAATCTAATATATAAAATACAAATATATATTATATCCATATATAATAATAAAAATTATAATATAAATATATAATACTATATATAAATAATACAAATATAATAATATATAAATTAATAATGAGCATGATATTGCATGTTGTGTTACTGTGTATAATATAGCTAACCAATGTGGAGCTAAATATTATCATGTTGATTATATATAATCGACCACAATTCATAACTAAGGTGTATTATTTTAACCTCAATAACTCAAATTAAGAATATCATTACTGCTATAATTCAAATATCGAGAAAATGAATGGCAGTGACGTGTGCGTTCCATTGCAGAAAGAATTTAAGTATATAATATAGAGAAGTGTTAGATGACAAGTGCTGCGCGATTTAACACCATTTCACTATATACTAATAAGTACTCTCAATATATACTACATATATTTAGGATAATATATATATATATAAATAAGTAGATAAATTTAATAAGAATAAAATATATATTGATGTCATATAATGCGTATGAAGGAAGGTACAATAAATGTTATACTTTTTAAGTAGATTATATGGAAATATTAATAAAATATGGAGTGTATATGAATATTAGATATGAATTGGTTAAATTTAGGTATATATTATATAAATATGTGGAGTGTGATGATGTTAGAGAGTGAGATGAAGATATGTATGAAATTAATATACTACTGTGAGCTATATATATTAATATATTATGTTTAATGTAATTGGGTGTATTAATTATTATTTATTATTTATTATGTGGTATTAATTTAATAATGTCGGTAAATTGTGGATATAGATGAATTCGCTGAAATTAACTATAAAATTATTGATCGTATTATTATTAAATTATTAGTTAATTTATTATATTTGAGTAGTGATTGTAGATATGGATAAATGTAAAGAGTGAATAGAGAGATCAGTAAGATAATGTAATCACTATTAGACTTAATAATAATTAAATAATAATTTTATGAAATAAATGATTATGTAGAATATAATGAATAATAATTAATAATATATTAAGAATAATAACTAAATAATAATGCACATTAAATCTGTAAAGAATTAATAAGCATAATAATGAGAGAATTTGAAATAGAAGGATAATGAATTTAAGATAATTAAAGTGTTATATAATGTTATAAAATAAATGGAGAGGCGGATATAATTAGTAAATGTGATAATTAATAGTTAAGGAAAATCAAAGAAGGGAACTTCTTAGAACATTATTGACAATTAAATGTTAGTTCAGTCTCTTTGATGATTAAAAACAGATATGGCGCTTCACAGATTTTATTAAAATTGAAATGTTGAGATGTCATAAGTGTTGCTTAGATAAGACATTGTCTAAAACGTCGTGAAAATGAGATATTTTGTTCTCACTTAAAAGAGAAATTTCTTTCATTGAACTTAACTCATTATTTAGGTTTGGCGTATTCGTATATGTATAAAGAGATGTAATCTGATTAGATAACTCATAAAGTAATATGAAGATAAATATCGAAAAAGCTTATTGAGAAAGCGTAGGAGAAAATAATTATGTAGATTATAACAAATGCAAGGCGCGAAGTTGTGCTCAGCGCGTAACTCTGTACACTCCAATGTAAGGTTGGTGAAACTGATCACGACTTAATTTAGGAGTAACGTAAGACTGAGATACTTGTTGAGTGAACTAGGTTTATGTCGAACTACCTTAGTAAAATGAGTATTAGTAATAATAAATAATAAATATATTAAGTTATAACGCAGTATTAATGTATAATATAAAATAAATAAATTAAATATAATACTATATATATATATAGATAGTATTAGATAAACTATGCGAATGTGGAATAAGAGGATATAGTTTAGTGGTTATAATTATGGATGATCATCTCCAGATATTCACTGCCATATATATATAAACATCCTCATTAAATTTGATATCCACTAATCTGCAATTATTATAATATATGTGTAGATGATAATGCTGTTAAAATATCAATAAGTTATAATTATATTTGTTTTCGTAAGTTTAATATGAAAGAAATATTTGTAATGTGAAATAATAAGAAAATATGTTTTATTAACTTTCATAAACTAAGTATTCTGTAATACATTAATATGCTCATTTCTTCACCAACAATATAGCTTAAAAAAATAGAAACATTGTTCAGAAATTAAATATAATATTTAATTATTTATATATTAATAAATATATATTATATATAATATAATGATATTAAATATATAATTAATATTATTATAATATAATATATATATATATAAATATAATAATATATTATATAGTTAATATATATAGAATGACGATGTAAATTTTCTTTTTACAAGGTCTGGGCAAGCACAGGTATATTAATGAATTAATAGACTTTGTGAGCTCATTAGTGAGACTCAATAATAATAATTAAATTACATTAATATAGGTAAGCAAATATAATATGTTAGAATTAACAGTTTACCACTTCACGCACCCACTTCAGAGATTAAGCCAAACTCTATGACAGAAATATCATCACTCCACTTAAGCTACTACACAATAATCCTCTAGTAGGAGAGAGCTAGCTGACAAGAGAGTGTTCCAAGTATATAAGTAATAAGTTTATATTTTATTTGAATAAAAGTATTACGTTAGTTCATGTCATCGTATAAGTTTTATTTTTGTTTTTTTTCTAGTAAATTAAATGTGCAAATTTTTAGTTCACTTATCATATTTAAAGTAGATATAGTTGTATGGCTGGAACCTATAAACTACCTAATATTATTAGTTTATATGATATATGTCCTAGACGTATATTAAAATTTTATGTCTTATAATTATAGAAAAAGGACTGCTCACTAACGTATTGAGAAGAGTCGTGAATCGCCGTAAACGACCTTTCTAAACGTTTGCTCACGGGCGGAACATAAACTTCGCGTAATCACACAATGACTCCGTCTAACTCCGTACACCATGTATAACGCCCAAGCGTAAACATGGAACTGTCAAGAGTGGAAATAATAATGTTTAAGGAGAAGAGGATTATAAAAGAGATAAAAGGTGTAAAATATATAATGCATTGTATTTATATATAGAATATATATAAATTTAAATATGGACAAGAAATATTATGTATAAATTATTAGTACTTCGCTATGTGACTGAAATCAAAGATGAGAAGATAAAAAGATGACTGTAAAATTTAAAGTGGAGTATTGATATCCGGTGAAATGTGTACGTACCGTGCTTTAGGTTGGAATGAGAATGAATATAGATGAGAGTGGAAGGATGAAAGGTATTAAGCTTTTAGCTAAATAATTTTTGAGATGCAGCTTAGACTCATGTATGGTATTTGTATAATATATGGAAGATATATAGTAATAATGTATAGCAATGTGAAGTCCTAATATAGAACTTAGTGATTAATGCCTACACACTTTAAGACGAGCGTTCTGCCCAAAATCTCAAAAGTATGCGATCAAATATTGCAGCTTGTTAGCAAATCGCTTATCTCATACACATACATCACGAAGGGCGAAACGCTGTTAGAGAAAATGAAGTCACAAGGCGCGTATTTTTTTGGCTGGACTACACTCTAAAAACTGAACACTCGTCTCTCTCAGAATTGCGCGAATGGAGCATATACAAGAGTAGCGATTGACCCTCCATCCTCTGTCCAACATTTGATAGTTTTCTCACAGGGGACAAGCTTGATCTGGAGAATGTTTGTAGTGAGGCGGACTTCCAAAAAGATGTACTATAAGAAGATCCTCCGCTGAACACCAAACCCACTACTTGTCAACACCACGAGATAGTCGCTCTGCTGTTTTGGCCAAATCCCCCTCGCACAAAGACTAAAAGTCCACCACCCTTACTTACAACCAGGCACAATTTACGTAAACTCGAGCGCGTTATGAATATAGAGAGCATTATTTATCGAGACTCGCGGTACGTACGCAATCCATCCGGAAGACTACGATAATGACTTTCTGTAGTAGGCACTAGAAGTGAGGAGGCTGTGATATGTCGATATGTGCTCTAATAATATACATCCAATCTACATCAAACATCATCAATTACCATTCCAAAAGACCGGTATCACAAAGCCTCCATAATAATCAAGCTTTATTAATGACTCTGCTCATCCACCTCTCAAAACTTTACACCTAAGAGAAGATACGCGGTGTGCCATGAAATGGAACAGAATAGAACGCATCGATCCGGAGAGCAGATTAATCGAGTCACACCTCCGCGCGCAGAGACTCTTTCAAGTGTTGTCGAAGAATTGAGTAACACTAAGAGAAAGGATTAAAATATAGTATGTCAACGATCACCTCACCCCGACACTTGTGAGTGACACTCCAGAATCGCTGGTATCGTAATATATCCACGATGATCAATTACGAAGAGACCATGCGCGTTTAGAAGGATGAACCTAGGCACATATCGTCAGCTCCTCCACCCAGTGGAACCCCGAACAATCTATGCTAAATGTCCTTCTCTAACGATCAAGAATCCCTGTGAGATACCGTAAAATGTTCTACTGTAAACAAACTCTCGATAATAGTGGTGGGGCTCTGGCGGGTCCGGTAGCTTCCTGCGAAAACAGTGTGGTACCCTACAGCGCGCCACTCAAGATGAAAGGTGGGAGCAAGGGCGAGAGAAGTATAAGAGTGTATTATTATACGAATATAGTGCATATATATAGTATTTGTAAAAAATTATATAAGAAGTGAAATGAATAAATAAGTAAAATAATAATATAGTAAGTGCGAAAAATATAAATATAAGGATATAAAGTATATATGTAAAGAGCGCTCTCGTCAATAAGCAAATAAGAAAAACTTATAGTTGAATATTAAATATGATAGCAAAAGTAAAGTAAGAACAGGATAGATTGAATTTTACTGAGTTCAATAATCTTAGAGATAGGCAAAAATAATGTAATAGTAAAGTAATAATAATAAATAAAGATAATATAGTAAGTGAATAAAAAGCGTGCCCACTATATATTAGTGATAAATTAATGATATTAAATTATGGCTACTATAAATAATAAGTAGGATATTACCATAACATACTGTATTTCCGTGAATATCATAGATATTTAAGGACATATAATAGCGATAATAAGGTGTATAAGATAAATGATAATAATAGAAGGTGATATTAATGTGAAAATAAGCTTGGAGTGAGAAATTTTATTATAAAGCGGTATAAAAATAATAGAAGGTGACATAAATAGGAGAGCATTGTTAGGATGCGTGTTTCACTCCCTGGAAATTTTTATGGTGATGAAATCATAAAGAAAAGAGAAATTTATATTAGCTTGTATTATATCGATCTTACAATAGATACACTTAGTCTGAGACCATAAATCTTAACAGAGGCGCTCAATGGTGCCTTCAGATGTACGTGTATTTGTTAAAGCAGATAGCAAAAATGAGTAAGTAACTCAAAATATACATAAAATGAGTAATAAATAAAATTACGTATATTAAGTTAGGATATATGATTATACAGGTTAAGCGCTAAAGAGTTTACCACGTTGGGTTACGTGTGTTTTTACATAGATACTAAACATTTTAAGTACTTTATTTAGATTTAGCTTTCGTTACGTAGTGATTAGCAGACTCCGTGTATTTAAAGAGCGATAACAACTACGAAAAACTTGAAATAGGGTAATCTATTATTGCTCTTACTTGGTGCTTAAGAGAAAAGAAATACCGCTCGTCTATAAATAGTGTAAGAATGGGAGGGAATAAGGGGAATCTGCTTAAGAAAATAATACAATAGAAATTATTTTATAAAAAATTAGCGATTTTTTCTCCGTTTGTGAAATGAATCCTAAACTGACTGATATAGTGCAGTAATGTGAGTATAGGGTATAGTAATTGGTGAAAAGAACATACATTTCACGATATATAAATTATATTATATCTAGTACAACTATCAATATATATTATAAACTATATAAGTATATATGATGAAGTATATGTGATGTTAGTAGATATGTTGAGTGCACTGAGGTATTTCAGTATGAGTGAGTCTGGATAGCTAAAGATATAAGGAATAGTATTAATATTATATGGTAGGGATGAGTAGTATAGGTTTATATATAGTATAAGTGAGAGATTATTTAATGGTAATATGATAGGTGACTTATTGAATTATTGTAAAGTAATGGTAAATAATAATAATTATATATATATACTGCTATATATATATATATATAGGTTAATATATACTATTTTAGTATGTGATATAAATTATCATTAGTTGAATATAATATATATATATATATATATTATATAATGTATTATATATCAATATATATATGAGTGTATGATTATGGTACGTAAGTTAAGGTACGATATATATTATGAGTATAATGGTGTAATATATATAACTATATTATATAATATTATATATAGATATATATTATATATATAGTATATATATATAGATATATTAACTTCTCTGATTTAGATACTGTGCTTTGTAATTACCACGTCTCCTCGTGTATAGATGGAGGCTTAACACGGGTGGCGACTACAAGAAATTCCACTTTAAGGACCGGCATATCCTAAGTGAGTCTTAGTCTCGCCACACTGGAAGGGAATATGGGCTAAGAACTCAGACTCAGGCTACGTGGAGGATGTCGCCAGCGTCGCTCTCGCATGAGAGTCGTGCGAGTCGGAGACCTCCTACGTCCACTTAGATATAGTACCCTTATGTATATAAGGGTATAAGGGAGAAAATATGATATAGCGGAACTGTAGAAATTGATGATTAATAAGTGATATAGGGATAAGGATAAGATTTGTTTGAGCGTCTTAAAACGTTGCAATCAGCACCTCAGGATAGTATATTATTATTGATACTTAGGTTATATTTTTGAGTCTGAATGACATGATTGGCGCGTAGTGATACTGATAGGGTGAATCTAGTATTGGTTGAATAGATACGTATAGGTGTATACTCATAGGTATTTTTATAGGTGAAGTATATATAGTAATATAGTAAGTGAGTATAATATACTGGTGTTCGGTACAGTGACAGGAATCGATCATTAATCACATATAGAAAAAAAACAAAAAGAAAATGTAGAATTGAACTGAATACAAATGCACCATGATCCCGATTAGACGAGATATAGAATTCGAACATTTAAATTGTGTTTTAATATAATTAGAGATATAAGTGTAAAGTAGCGTATTGCCGCAATATAGCGAAGGAGTCGAAGTAAAATAACGTTGTAATAACGATTAAGTAGGGAGATGTGATGAGAGTAGAGAAGTAGAGCTGTACTGTTGTTATGAATCAAGAGAGAGAAGTGACTAAGTGAGAGTTGATGCAGAGAAGAGCGTCTGTTTTTGAATGAATCTGAGCAGAGGGTTAGATGTTAGAGGTGTGCGATATAATGGTGTTGATGAGTAGGAAGTGTGTCTGTATGATTAAGGACTTTATGTAGGGCAGACGTTGATGGAATCAATAGAGAGAAAGAGTCGTGAGTTGCATAGTCGTTATGCGGAGATAAACATATTTGAGCTGAAAAATAAGGAGAGTTTGATGAGAAGAAGAGCTCTGTTGTGATAACCTCGATAAAGTATATTAGGAAGAGTTGATGAGAATAAGAAAGAGTTATCTTTTGTGATAGAGTGGATTGAGCAGGTCTAGTGTCAATGGTGATTGGTTTAGGATTAATAGCGGAGTAAGACAGGGTTGTGTTATGTCTCTTGGGTTATTTCGAATTGTATATGGATGGGGTTATGAAAAAGGAATTGTAGACAAACAGAACAAAAAGATTGAGAGGGTGCTCAGTGAAAGCTATGGATTCTTGATAGCAGCAATAGAGCACGGTTCATATAAATCCCGAGCATCATTCTAAGAATTATCCGAATGGTTAGATAAACCATTTCAATAGTGATTGGTTGCGAATACTCAGAAATGGACAAAGAAACATTTAGTGCCGGCTGAGCTCAGCGGTGGAAGACGTCTTCTCACGATAATCGCGCTTTTGAGCAATATTCACAATAATATAAGATAAGAAGATCTCGGCCTAGTGGAAATACTGCATAAATATTATCGTGTCTGATTGTTATACTCAAAAACAGCATGATGAATCACGTCCTGAGTGAGGATGGAGATCGATTGTCTCATGATAGCATCCGCTGCAGAGATATCTCTAAGATCACAAATGAGAGAGATCTACATTTGTGAGTGAACAAACATTCTCTCGTAGATGATTCTGTCCGAGTACCGAAAACGAAAGAGGAAGATCCGCGGGCGTAGAAATAGAGAATGTATTCTCAAAACGATGAATAACGCCGAATACATACGATAAACAGTATAGAATGAGTTATCCGTGACGGAATGAGATTATCTCACAGAAGAACCCAATCTCCGTCACTCATCTCTCTCAAATAGCAAACTAATGTCAGCATGGTATGAGGTAGACATCTCAGATATTGAAAATGTTTAATTTTTAGCCGAATCTTGACTCGCAAATGACAGCAGTGAATCCGCACAAGCACTATACTTTCTGACGCAAATAAGAATATGTCTCTGAGTTTTAGAAGTGATGGTATTTTAAAACAATTCCTCCAGTTATTCTCTTTGTATATTTATTTTTTTGTAAAAAACCTATGTTTCTTTAGATAATATTACGCTCTGTGCGAAAAATATGATAGAGCGAATTTTTTTCACTCAGAGAAGGATAGACGTCGTGCTCAAACTTTGAACTCTGACATAGATAGGGTTGCGCCCATACAGATACATATTAATGTACAGTTTATAGAGTATATGGTATAAGTTATTTTTGAGCTCGCGTCAGTTAATGCAGGGATTAGAGCGTAGCATTTGCGTGAGATCATTTTCATTAAATCGTGGTACCCCTACGTTTTTTGGGTGTTGTAAAGTGTACAAGGGACTATAAGTACGTTTGAATGAGTATGTGCATAAGTAGGCGTTACTTATCAGTGAGATATAGGGTAAACCTAATAACTCACAAACTAACATATATCTTCCTCATTCCTACTAATAAATACTTAATTTGCTATGATTTATTTTTATTTTTCTTATGAAATAAAATTAGGACTCTCAAGCCATTAAAAAATAGATAGTTTGAATAAATTTTCATGGAGGATTCTAACCACCTCAACCTCCCCTGACTAATAAATATAAATAACTAAACGGCAACTTTCATAAGACGAATAATGTGAGCTTGCTAAATATTGAGTTTATAAATATATTAACATCAAAATAATTAAACCAAATAATCCCTTCATTGGATTTTTCATCAGATTATACTAATTTGCAGAATAATTCAAATGAACATTAATTCTTTAGTTGATTAGATATTCTATGTTACAAGATGTAGTCTTGGTATATATAATAATATATATGAATATAGGTAAATACTAATTGGGTGCTCACTGTGGACATATTTGTGTCTTTAATATATATATACTATTATATATATATATAGTAGTAGTATATAAAATATATATATATATATATAATTATTATATATAATATATATAATATTATATATATATAATTATCAGGGCTGCGGAGTCGCTAAAATAAAGTTTTCGACTCCGACTCCGCACTCCGCTCCTTAAATTCAAAATTTGGATGAATTTTCGACTCCGACTCGACCTCCTATCCACTTATAAACAAAAATTTTCGACCGGGACTCCGACTCCACACTTTCAAACAAAAATTTATCGACTCCGACTCCGACTCCTACTCCACTAGAAACAAAATTTTCGACCTCCGACTCTGGACTCCGACTCCAGCAGTCAAATTCAAATTACAAATAAACATTTTGTTGCAAACTTATTTTTTTTACGCTGCTTTTGAATAAAAAAATATACCACTTTCCAAAATCGAACTCTCCAAATGCCTTACGGTAAAAAAATAGCGTTTAAAGAGTTAGAGTATAGCAGTAACCCGCGATCCGCAATTTCATCGCATCCGCGATGAATTTGTTTTTTGGCGCATAGCGATAGTATTATTTATTGAATTATGAGACTAAATTTTCCCCAATTTTCTGTAACGCAAGAGGTTCAGACTCGTTGGAATAGGTAGTTTATACATGCAGACGAAGAAATAATTGAAGCTGTCTCCCCTTATGCTGGCCGAACAAAACACATAAGGTTAAGGCTACAGGTGATGATCAATTACATTTAAGAATTATTGTCTTCCTAAACCCGTTATGAAGATTAACTAAGACCATTATTTAGGAAAATTCTGTTTTCCAATTAGATCCTCAGTTCAACGATTCGAAAGCTGTGCTTAAAAAAGCTCCTATTAAAGTACAGACTTTCAAATGGGACAGAAACACTAAGCCTGGAGATAAGATAATAGATTGCAAAATCTGCAAAACGATTACGATCTCAATAGTAATTTTTCTGGATCGTAGAGCATAACAAAACCAAATTCTTGAATAAAATTTTAAATGGACTGTTAAAATTTATTTTAGTAGCCTATGTGAGGAATGCTGCTAAACCAGAAGTTTTCAGGACACATGATAAAAAGAAGAGCGCTCGTTGTAACAACGTACACACGTTTAAATGAGTTTAGCAAACCCATTCAAATCCACATATTTTGCTGTTTGCGCCATGCACGAAAGAGTCTTGTCAACTGTGGTCAAAGGACATCTCTTCATTGATCAAGATATCAAAAGCGAAAAGACTCTGGAATCGGAAAAGATCCGTTGTTGATGGGCTATGATAATTGTCAAAAGTTTTTAACTCTTGCAATAAACTCATAAAATACTTAGCATGCCCTTCAATAATGTTGCTTCAGCATCTTTTCAGTCGATGCATCTCCCATTTTTACGACAAAGAAAGAAAGCAAACACTCTCCCTTTTCAAAGGTCAGAAGCTTTAGTTTTTACATAATTTGAGGATTATTAATTTAAGTATTATTCTTACATTATAAAATTTTTAAAATGGTTGAGCTGGGAAAAAAGAAAGGGATTGGTGGTGCAAAGAGTGCTCCATTATCTCGATCTTGGTAAAAAACATATTATATATATAATATATATATATATATTAAAGTATATAATATAATTAATATTAATAATATATATTATATATAGTAATAATATATATATAGGATTATAGTATATAGTAAATTATATAAAACCCGAAAGGGCTTGCCCCTGTCAGTTCCACATCTTCTTTGGCCCAAACTCGTTACCCTAGACATTTGAAAAACATTTCTTTTCGCAAGGTCCATGCCAGTCCTTTAATACGGCTTCCAGTAGGTTTCGGGCCCTTCAGTAAACAGCATCTTCTTCATTAGGCTTCCAATAACCTCTGTCACCAGATCTCCAGAGGAGTCTTCGCTTTTACTAGCGCCAAAGGATCAACACTGGGCCAGATATACAAGCAATAACAAGTTGCTGCTCTGCGCCCGTACTACCATGCCAAAGAAAATCTTCACGTCCTACAGCTAAAGAAACTTTCCAACCTCTTCTATATATAGTTTATACAATAGTTATATAATATATATAATATATAATATAATATAATATATATATATAATATATCATAATAATAATAATATATATAAATATATATAATTAGCGATGATAGTAATCTAGCAATACTTCCATTCCGCGATAGTATTTTACTATGCCGCATCCGCCGGATGGTCAAAAATCACCATCCGCTACATATATCAATCCATAAAATCTAAAGATGCAGGCTTGCAGGTGCAACAACTGACAAACAAATATATTTCAGTTCTGAAAAAACACCATTTTTTTTAAAATAACAGGTTAATGACTTTGTTCATTAATATAACAGATAATAATAAATAATAATAATAATAATAATAAATAATAATAATAAGTATAATATAATAAAAAAATAATAATAAAAGTAAAAATAATTAATAATTAATAATAATAATAATAATAATTCTATTAAATTTCGAACTCCAGACTCCGACTTCCGACTTCCCTTACCACAAGATCGACTCCGATCTCCGACCCGACTCCACTACCACTGCACAGATTTCGGACTCCGACTCCGGGGACTCACCCTGGCGAAAAATTGCACGACTCCACGACTCCCACTCCACGAATCCGACTCCGACTCCGCAGCCCTGATATATATACTATACTATGCATTTCCTGCAACCAAATGGGTATTGTTTGGTTGGCGATAAGTATTCGCGCAATTCGCCCGATATATGATAAATATATATACTATATATAGTATGTATATAATATTTAATATATACTATATAGTATATATATAGTATATATATATAATATATATATTATATATGATATATATATATAGATATATATATAGTATATAGTATAGTTATGATAGTATTATATATATATATATATAAGATGTATTAATAAAATATATATTATATATATATATATTTATTATTATATATACATATTATATTTTATATATAAATATATATATATATTTAATATATATTATAATATAGATATAAATATATATAATATATATATATATATATAATATTACATATAATATATATATATACATTATATATACTATATATATATATATATATATAATATATATATAGGTATCATATATAGTATATATAGTATATATTATATAAGGTATATCTTACTTTAGGTATAAAAGGGACTTATATATATATATATAGTATATAATATATATATATATATATTAAATAATATATATATATATATATTATTAATATACTAAATATCTATATATATATATATGCTGCAAAGTTAGAGACCTACATGTACCCACAAAGATTGTCACGGAACCAATTATATCAAGAAGAACCAAAATACTTCTCTAAATTGAGTGTTTTGGAAAACTTGAAAATGAAATACTCAAGGAGACTCTTACCATTAGGCCTGTAAATAAGAATGAGAAAAGATATGAAATGGAGAGTTCGGCAGAAAATCAATAGAATTAGAATCATGCCAACACGGTTTACGGCCAGAGAATGTTGGGGGAGAACTTAGTGAGACGGGGAGAGTTGAATACGCGAAAATACCATAGAACTCCACTCACCATCTTCAAAAGGCTTCCTGATTTTGAAACCACCCCATGAAGGAATCCAAAAACTCAATATAAGAATCGACAGAGCTCCTCACAAATTCCGCGTATAAGACCCCTGTAGAACACCTTAACCTCTTAGGACCTTGTTTACTTGATAGACAACTTACCTCCGATCCGTAAGAGAAAATCACGCTAGAAAAAGAAAAATATCAAAAATATTACAAGAAAGAGGTAATACACGGAGTGCTTAATTTCTAAGACAGATGATTACTAGCTGTGTGGAAGATTTTGGCGAAGAAGATAGATGAAGAACTGAGTGTTCAGAGGCACTTAAATCGATCCATTTTCTCCACCCAACTTCAGAGAGCTGAGACAAGGTCAAAGTTATTTCGCCCAAGGCTGTCTTCCAAACCAAAAATATTTTCCAAAAAAGGGGTTGGATGTGGGAGGTACTTTTTAAAGAGGATGGAATACATAGAAGTGGCGGATTATCAGAACTAAAATAGATAGGCGATGACTTAATAGAAGAAAAGCAGGATCATTACAAGAAAAAGCAAGAAGACTGAGTGGGACAAGGACTTGATCCCCGGGGAAAATACCACTCATGGTAATTTAAAAGGTTATATGGTGCATCACAACTTACGAATTGAGCGCATTGGGAAAGAAAATCAGAGCAAGATCGCTGAAAAAAAGAAAAGTTACTATGAGAAGGAAGCAAAACTTGCTATCACGTTTTATCAGAGACATTTGATAAGTCTGACACCACTGCAAATGATTTGCAGAAATTCCTAAGCACAGGGGATCAAGTGTCAGAAAGAAGGAAAGGTATATCAAGAGCGAAGCGCTTCTAATGAAAGTCATATTGGCGACCTAATATAGATTAAAATAATTAAATTATTTCCAAATCCCCTTTTTCATGATAGATTTGAAACCCTTGGGGAGAACAGAGGCTAAAGCGATAAAACGATAGTTAAAGACCTGAATGGGTTTCACTTTTTCGGACAGATTGAATAAGTACACGATTCTTGTAAGAAGAAATATTGAATTTGATAGGCGCAAAAGAAACAGTTTACTAATGAAAGGTGCAAGCTCAGGGGGCATTAGTTTTGAAAGCCACAAAATGGATATCACCTCACCAAAACCATGCACCTTCTTAGTATTAAACTCCGAGAGAGCAAAAATATAATTTTAAAGGAAATTGAAATGTTAGTCATAAGTGAGTTGGAGGGAGGTGAAGAAGGTTGAATAACAATGTAATCGTCCAAAGTGGAATTAAAATCAAAGGTATGTATTAAGAGTTCAGATTCAAAATCATGTGCTTCATAAGTTTGACGAGACATAATAACTCTTTAACGCAGTGTTCCTGTGTTGAATATCACTATATCATGGAAAGGTTAAACCAAGGACTAATAATTTAAGTTGAGGAGAAATAAAATGAAATGTACGACGCCATGTAAGAAAGAATCTCCTCCGTTGTGCATCCTGCACACTCTGGGGTCTCCTAATTTCGAAACATTTATCATTGTAATTGAAGTCACAGCTCTGAGGAGATCAAAGAAAACGACTGCAAGTGTTACTAGTGAGCACAAATCAAAGTGCTAAAAAAATTTCATCTCTTAAGAATTGTAGGACATTTTCCGCTGAAAACTTGGAGAAATAAAATATAAAATAGAAATAGGGTGATTATTATATGTACCCAGTGTTGGAATAAATTTAGCAGTATAAGGAGAAATATTGAAAAATAAGAAAGTTTTAGTTTGTTTGCTTATTTTCAAGACGATCAGGAAATATGGATAGGAACTACATCATCCGATCGAGATTATTGTGGTTAGAGAAATGAAAGGCAAGATCACTAGCTAACTCTTGAGAGCTGCAAGAAAAGAATTTACGGTGGTGAATATTGAAATTAAGAAGAATGAAGATTTCAGTAGAAGTAGACGAGAAAATCTGCTTTAGTTTGGAGTTATATAAATTATTATCAAATAATTTAGGATTGTAGCAGAATTTGAAAGCACGAAAACAGAATCGATATAAAGGACAGGCCATTGGGCACTGGATTGCAGTGGAGTGTATCAGCTCATTCCTCATTCCATATGCCCAATTGAGGGTATATGGCACAGCTTCGGATGAAGCTTACGTATTTTCCCCATATATATATTCATATATATATATATATATATATATATATATATATATATATATATGTTTCAAAAAAAAAAAATTTAAAAAGTATATATATATATATATATATATATATATATATATATCTTATATGCTATATATATATATATATATATATTTATATATAACCATATATATATATATATATATATATATATATAATACCTAACTTTATATATATATATATATATATATATATATATATATATATATATATATATATATATATATATATATATATATTCGAAAGAATTCGACAAGGAGTCAAATTCAGGAAAGGCCGTAAATGCTCATTCAACTTATAAAGAAAAAGAGTATCTCAACAGTCGGGCAACTTTTTATTACATTTATGAATAATTAATACATCATTTAAAATATGGATTTTTAAATTCCATTCATTATCTTATATAGGGCCATGCTCTCAAAAGAAATCACTAACTTAGCAAGATTTTCCATATATATATATATATATATATATATATATATATATATATATATATATATATATATATATATATATTTATATCCTCAGATACAACAAAATTATACAATAACTAATATTTAGCCAACTAATAATATATATATATATAAATATGTATGTATAATAATAACATATATATAATAACATATATATATAATAATAATAATAATAATAATAATATATATATATAATAATATATATATATGTATAATATATATATATATAATAATATATATACATATATATACTAAATATAATAATATATAATATAATAATAATAATATATGTATAATATGTATATATAATAATAATATATGTAATAATAATAATAATAATAATATATAATAATAATAATATATACGTTATATATAATAATAATAATAATAATAATAATATAATAATAATAATATGTAATAATAATAATATAATAATATAATAATAATATATGTAATATGTAATAATATAATAATAATATATATGTTGTCGTTCCGGATCCACGAGCAAATTATCCACAATACTATAATGTGCAAAAATACAACCCGTCCAAAAAGTATGCATTTTACATACCGAAAAGTTTTTTTTTTTTGTAACTTGCAAATTTAGATTAATCAAATGCGTAAATGACATTACATAGTTTTGAAAGACCTTGCAGCATAGTTTAAAAGTTTAAACTCATTTAAATAAAATTTTAGGAATTTGACTGCTAAATCTTTGTAGCAAACGCGGCGGGAGCAGCTCTAGGAGAGCCAGGCGGTCCCTTCTCGACTATAGCAAGATGCATTCATATATATATATATATATATATATATATATATATATATATATATATATATATATATATATATATATATATATATATATATAGATATATATATACTATATATATATATATATATATATATATATATAGATACTCTATATATGTATGTATTAATATATAATAATATAATAATATAATAATAATAATATATATATAATAATAATATATATATATATAATATAATAATAATATATATATATGTTATATATATATATATATATAATATAGCATATATGTATATATATATATATATATATAATATATAATAATATAATAATAAATAATATAATAATAATAATATAATAATATATGTTACTTATATAAATATGTAATAATAATATGTTTAATAATAATAATAATAATAATAATAATAATAATAATATATATATATATATATATATATATATATATATATAATAATATATATAATATATATATATATAATAATAATAATAATATAATAATAATAATAATAATATATATAATAATATAATAATATATAATATATGTTATAATTTAATAATAATAATAATATATATATAATATATAATAATATATATATATATATATATATATATATATATATATATACATAATATTATATATACTATATATACTATATATATATATATATATATATATATATATATATATATATATATAGATATGTATATATTTTCTCTTTCTCTATATATATATATATATATATATATATATATATATATATATATATATATATATATATATATATATATATATATATTTATATATATATATGTGTGTGTGTGTGTGTGTGTGTGTGTATGTGTGTGTGTGTCTGAATATGGGTTCTCTTGTAACGAGGAAACTCCCCAGCAGAGCTCCATGCAAACCAAGTAAAAATAACAAGCATCCGTCTATAAATTCTAAAAAATTCAAAGTTCCCCAAAACTATATCGAAACATCATTTCCATTAAAGACATCAACAATTCAACATTTAATTTATTGCTAGTTTAAGTTGGTTATCAGTTCTTCACTCCATTGAACCCAAATTTAGATAAAGAAGCAAACACTGATTCAATAGATGTTTTATGGGTATTTCGAATAGCTCCCCTTATTTTTTTTTTCTTCTCAACCAATATTTATTTTTCAGGTTACTTAAGAAATAATTGATATATTTTAATTATAAGAGATTCATGTTTTCTGTTCGA